>BQNB010086582.1:0-28147 GCA_026074375.1 Tanacetum coccineum | reverse complement strand
GATTAGAAAGACATGAATCAAAACTATCATCGAAAACGGAAAAATCATCCATAAACACCTCCATTGTCTTTTCTATCATGTCGTGAAAAATCGACATCATACAATGTAGGATCCCGTTAACACTTCACTTCACACAATCAAACACGAAATCGAGATAGAAATGAGAAAGAGAGATTGAGTTGTTTAGAGAGAGAAAGAGGAGAGAGAAATGAGAGAGAAAAGAAAAGAGAAAGATATATTAGAAATGAAACAACTAGCTTTTTCTAAATAAGAAAAAGCTTATATACCCCGTCACGTTAAAGGTACGCGCGGGATATTTAACTAGGACCCGGGCTTGGGTTTTGCTTGGGATTAAACCCGAAACATATACAATATTAGATTCACTATCGAGCCCGATTCCCGATAATATCCTATTACAACGTTAACTAACTAAAGACCGAAGCTCCATGGTAGAGTGACCGGACTTCCTTGTTCGACTCAATAAATTGAGGCTAACAACAGGGAAATCACCGTAGTGATATTGGTTAGGGACATATGTCCCCGTGGAAAAGGTCACTTGCCAAGATTACCTATTAGGACAAATATAGTGCGTTTGGCTACCCCAAGCATGGGTATACCAACTGGAGCCGTCACCCCCAATAGATCTATTTACAATATTCACGTTCACTCGTAATGCAAGTAATTAATGATTCATGATATGTAAATAATGGCACTGGAAGCTACTTAGAAAACACTTACATTTAGAAAACACTTGCATTCATGGTTTATATCAGGTATCACAGGTTTATAAAGTATTCAAAAGATTGAAATATGGGGTTATGAATTCATTAAGCCTTTGAAAAGTAATCACATTGTTATAAGATAAACAAGTATGTAAAAGAGTTTGTAACAAGCATGTATCCCCCTCGCGGGTTTTTGAAAACATTCAAAAGATTAAAAAGTGAGGCTATGAACTCACCTGATAGGTAGATGTAGTAAATATTCTGAAATGAAAGCTGAAGACCTTATCACAATCTTAACAGGGAAGGTTGATATAGCAAATGATAGTAAACAGCCACGTCACGCAACCTGAGTAAATATGTATATGTTAAGTCTTAGGGAGATTGTACTTTAGAACTTTGGTTTAAGAGTTATGAGTTTGATCGAAGAGTTCGGAATTATTGTATCACCGTTCGGGCCATCATATGTTAGAATCCATTCTATAAACGTTTAAGGAGCGAGGGAACTTTAAATTGTAAACCCAACCACTCAGTCAAAATGTAATATCGAGATGGAACATCTTAATATAAAGCTTCTAAGAATTGTGTTCAATTATAGCTCGGATGATCGGTTTTAAGCGTTTTATTCAATATCTAGAAATGTTAAGCACGAGAAGCGTTAATTAAAGTTATGTCATATAATGTTTTGGATATGATTTTATACTTTTTCAAAATATTACATTTTAGACCCTGGGGTTTAGAAAATTGCAAATAAGCCCTTGGAGTTTCCATTTTTACGACTTTGGTCCTTCAACTTTGAAAGATATACCAAGTAAACCTTAGACTTTCAAAAGTGACATAAATGACCCCTGTAGTTATAACTTTGATAAAATGACACTTTTAGTCCTTTTAGTTATAAGTTTCTGAAAGTTACGATATATACCCCTTGCATGGATTATAATTACAAATCATGTCCAAATTCCATGCAAGCTTAGTTTAAACATTTCAATAGACATTTATAAGTTATAATACACTAAAATAGGAAGTTTTAGACCACACAAGTTTAAAATAACGTTATCGTTAAGCTAGGAAGTAAAATGGGGTCAAATTAGGGTTTCAATCGTTAAATGCGCGGGTTTTTAAGTTCAAATTCCTTTCATTATCAATACAAGTGGTTTTTTTAACATTTATTAGCATGCTTGGATAGATATAACAATACTTAACCTATTATATCATTAGTTTTAAGAAAAAACGCGACAATTAGGGTTTCGGGTGTACGGTTTTTAGATCAATATGGAAAATTGAGCATGATTTGGTTTATGAAACTTTAACAAGAGTTTATTTAGGATCATATGAACATTATAAGGGTGTAGTAGCATGTATGAAGTTGAAGACTGGGTTTGAGCTTCAATGATTAAAAATGGTGGAAATGGGTCGTTTCGGGTAGTATTTCCACTTGTACGCCTTGTATCTTTACTCCAAGGCTTCAATTCTTAAGGGATTCACTTCTTGAACTTCTTGAATGATCCTAGGATCATATGGGAGTAAAGGATTGCTGCCTTATGGGTTTGAGAAAGAAAGAGATGTGGGTGCAATATTGGAATAGGAGTCTTAGTGCCTATTTATAGTGTTAGCAACCCTTAGAGGCCAAGGAACTTTGGTAACCAGGTTATGACACATGGGGGGTGATATGGAGAGTCTAGGGGCTGAGTAAGGAAGGCTACGGTGCAAGGTGGAAGCTTATGAAGGTTGTTTTGGGTGTAGTGGTGGCCGCGGCTGAAGTAGGCCAACAAGGCCATCATGTGGATTCATTTGAGACCAAGAAATGGTCATAGCAGGTGGGTAAGCTTCTTGAGGGATTCTAGAAGAGGTTCACATAAGAATTTTGCACTTGGAATGGTTTAAAATGGGTCAAAATTGATGGTGAAGGGGTTCGGGCTGTTTTGGGGTTCGACTAGGGTTTCACAGTTTTCTCAAGCGTATTAATTTTCGTTCGTACTTGATCTAAGGATAGTTAATATGTTGTATTCAGGTTCTGATATAGGAAGTATTAACAAAGATTTGCAATGGTTTGGGTTAAAACGGTTTTAGATTGAAGAAATGAGGTCACGGGTTTGATTAGGGCACGTTTAGGGTTTGCTTGACGTTTTCTTGGTTTTATTTTGCTTAATCTTTGATTAGGAAGGATGGAATACAGATCCTGAGCTTAAATAAAGTATTATCAATGAAGTTTGATCATTGGGTTTAGGTAAATGGGTTGATAATTGATAGAATAAAAGTGTAGCTTAGAATTAGGGTTCATTTAAAGGCTTTTGGGTTTTCTAGCTTTGTAATTACGTACATTGTTGAATCAAGGATGGTTAATGATGGATAAAGGTTTGTAAACTCATTTTATGGGTTTACAATGACTCTTGGTTGCTTACTTGAGAATGAGATGGTCTAAAAATGAGTAAACGGGTCAAAATCACAATTAGGGTACAATTAGGGTTTCCTGGATTTATTTCTTGTGTAATTGAAGTAGAATGATGAAATGATGATGGAATGATGTTTGAAAATGATTGATAATGTTATAAATTAAGTTATTAAAACTTATTTGAGAGTTGGTTTAGGTTTACAATGGATAAAATGAAGAAACGTGTCATGGTTTAGAATCTAGCTTGGTTTTAGGGTTTAGGGTTTTGAATTAGGGTTTTGAGTGTAAATATGTGTGTAAAGGCTTATGAATAGAATAATTAGGGTTTACACATTGTAGAATGAGTATAGTAGCTTGTACATAAGTGGTGATGAAGAAATTGGAGGTAAAACGGCTATTTTAAAGATCATGCTTAATGACTTGTATATTGAGCTTTTAAGGACTTGTACCTTTCTTTGGATATTTTTTTTTAGAATGTATATTCATATGAGATGTTATGATATTTGTACATATGCTTTAGTAGCTTGTACATTCACTTTAGATATTAATCTTTCATGGAATTAGGGTTTAGAGGTATATGATAACGGTTTAAAGCCCGTTTAGATATAACGTTGCGAATGGTACATTATAGGAATAATGTACTTTGTAATGATGATAGGATGAAATTGACTTGTCATGTTATGATGTTTGCTTGACATATATGAAGATAGGATTGCCCTAGATAGGTTGCGTGAGCTTGTCTACTTTAGTTATGACATACTAAGATATATAAGTAATGTAATAAAGCGAAAAATTTCCCATACAATTGTGATCATAGTAAAATAGGTTTTGTATTTGATGAAAATCCTTGGGTTGTTATATATATAAACTTAGTAACTTAAAAAGAATGTTTTCTTTAGACATAAAACACATGGACTTGTAATTATAAATTACGACGAGTAATAGTATAAATTCATGTATGTATACTTATAGTTGTAAAGTCGCCCCTAGAGCCAACGGTTTGAATAACATTTTGGAAGCATAAAACGTTACTACATAAGCGACTATGCCTTTTGATCATTTGCATAATTCATTGCATACATTAATTATTAGAATGAAAACTCAAATTTGTTATAATTACTTAGGTGATTGACTGAGTCGCTACCTGACGTGTTATAATCCATTTTCAAACTCCGGTCGATTAAGTGGACATATGTGTTTTTTCATAGCCCCTACTTACTGTTTTAAATTATCTTTTGGGTGAGTTACAATGCTTATTTTTAACAGTTGAAACAAGAACATTTATGGATTTACTATTGGGTCTAAGTCCCTACTCAACCCAACTTGTTGTATTGCCAATTTATCATGAACCGTTAATTTCTTAACCGGATGACCGGTTAAGGGAGCGCGAATGTTATGGATAGATCTATCGGGATTGACATCCATGTTTGTCTTGGACTGACATTAGTCAAGCAAACACAGTTTCATTTGAGTCAGTTACGGATGTCGCGGGTTGGACATCTGCATGGGCTTATCTATGATGGTACTTGTTAACGCTTCGGTGTCATGAGCTTAGACAATAGTAAATACTTTTCATTGTGATATATAGGATTTCTATATTTCATGTTATGGTTATAAAACTTGTGGTTCATCACTATTATCAAACAACAAAACCTATAAACTCACCAACTTTATGTTGACACTTTAGCAATGTTTTTCTCAGGTGATCTATATTACGGAATATATGGAGTCTACATTGGTATATTGGCATGTAGAGGTCTATCTCTCGTATCAAGTCCTCTTCACGCCATGAAGTCACAATCCCAAACCCAGTCTTCCGCTGCAGTGAATTTGGGGGTGTGACAGTTAGCAAGAAAGGTTCAAGAAGTGGAACAAGCAAAAGCAATGTTAGAGAAAGAACAAGAAAGGATCAATTTTGAAGCTGCTCTGGAACTACAAAGGAAATTGAATGAAAGGGAAGAAGTTCCAGCTGAAGCTACACAATCTCAGACAATTGATTGGAGTAATCCTGCTATGCTTAGGTACCATGCTCTTCAGAATAGACCTTACTCTGTTACTAAAGTTAGGAAGAACATGATCATGTACTTGAAGAATCAAGCAGGATACAAGCAAAGTTACTTCAAAGGAATGAAATATGAAGAAATTAGACCAATATTTGAAAAAGTATGGGATCAAACACATACTTTTGTACCTATGGATTCAGAGTATAAGGAAAAAGGTACTGAAAAGAAGTTTGGAGGCACTAGGAAGAAAACACTTGCCAGGAAAAGAGCAGGTGAAAAGAAAAGTGAAGAAAGCTCTAAAAGAAAAAAGAATGAAGATGCAGCAGCAGACTATGAACAAGAGAAGGCTAAATTGAGATTGTGGTTAAAAGTTGCTCAAGATGATGAAGAGTCTGTGAATCCTGAGATTTTGTCTACCAAGTACCCAATAGTTGATTGGGAGTATCAACTACTAGGTCAGGTGGGAGGAAAAGACTTTGAAGTTTACAAATTAACCAGAGCTGATGGAAGTGCAAGTCATCATGGAAATATACAAGTCTTCTTAAGAAGACTTGAGTACCCTATACAGATTGGTTCAGGAAAGATTTCAAGATCATCCTCTTAAAGGACGTGATTTATTGCTTTAGGGAGATCTGAGAATGATATTTGACCCAGATAAGAAAGATGACATATGGATGAATCAACTAGATTGGAAAGTGCTTAAATGGAAATTGCATGAAAACTGTGGAGTTCACACTTTGTTTATGGATGGTACACCTATGCAAATCAATATGCTAGTGGAGAAGAAGTACCCTCTGATAAAGGGTTTACTAGAGAAGATGCTAAACTTGCAGTTAGAAGCTGAAGAAGAAAGTACTATGGCTTTTGAGATTCTAAAGTTTATCAAATCTCAGATTGAAGAACAATGATAATGTGTTTGGAAGCATCCTCAGCAGAAGCAGAATAGAAGATTAAATACAGAAGAAACTTGAGATTTGATGGTAAATCATAAGTTTAAGGAAGGATTGTTAGGATTCAAAGCTTCAATACTTAGTACTGCTAGTTATAGTTAGTTGGTACTGCCAGTACATTGTTAGTACTGCCAGTATAGTTAGTACTATTAGTTATATATTAGTACTGTTAGTATAATAGTTAGTACTGCTTAAGTGATATGCATGAGTTATATTAGGAATAGATATGAATGATCACTTAACGCGTTTTGTAAGCCCATTAGGGTTTTTCTTAGTGTATAAAAGGAACCCTACGGCATAGTTAGAGATAATCAATTTATAGTTAGCTATTTTGTAACATAGGCAGAATATTTGCAATCAATATATATTCAAAGTTTTGTTTACATTGTTCTTTTTAGTATTACAAGTTAGATTCCGCATAACTTGTAGTATTCATAATCATAGTTTCTCATATAGTTAGTTCGAATCTATTCAAGTTAACTAAGCCTTAACAAGCTAAGAAGTTCTTTTCATTGGGACTCACAAATAAACTAATCCTTGGGCATCATTGGGTGGGATACCGAGTCTAAAGATCTAGGGCGTAACTCCCAATTTTAGGGGGGGGGGGGGGGGGGGGACGGCGGTGTATTCATTTGAAGTGGTGAGGGTTTTTATGATAGTCATATAATTCCCTATCGATGAGACGCTCTAGCTACTAAGTTTCACTGGTTATGTGATGAAAATTTTAAATTTGGGTCAAGATTTCCTTTTACGATTTATGTTTCGATAAACAACTCATCATTTTAAGTTCAAGCAAAGACAAATGGTGGAATAGTTTCTAAGGCTTTTATTTCCCCCTTACACTTATTTTGAACATTGTCCCTAATGTTCTACAAAGTACCCGTAAACGAATAAAGGGAAGAGAAAAGAGGGCGAAAGAAACTAGTACTCCCCTGGTTATGCTCAAATTTGGAGAAGAAATAATGATCATGGCTAAATCGTCATCCAAGAATTGTCAACTCCTAAGAACTCCTAATCTTCTTCTTATCAAATATAACCTACAAATCAAAGAAAAGGTGCAAACATACCTAGCAGAAAATCGGCGAGAATAATAGACATACAACTATATAACTTTACGTTTTAACTCAACAACAGACTTATTATTTAAAAGATAGGATGAATGTGTTAAAGTTATTCGTGGTTTACTGCAGATCTTAAAGCAATGTACAAATTTTGGAAATTATACAAACGATTTGAAAACAAAAATCAAAATTTTCTTGTACTGGAGTAGGAACACCGTCTAGGAAATCCAGACGCCGTCTCCAATAACTGTAGAGAATTATTTTTTTCTCGTTCAAAATTTTCTGCACGCATATCCATTAAGTAATTTCTGCAAAAAATTTACTACAAAACCACAAAAATTATTAACACAAACATATGACTCGATCACACAAGATGCGAATTAATCTAAATTATTTATCTTGACTTGTTTGAAAATTTGGTTCTTATAATCCGGATTTTTCCCCTACACTTATCTTTGTAAAATACGTTTAAATGAGATTAAGATGAAGTTATAAATATAGCAAAGCATGATCATAATAATTTTCAAAAAACAATAAACAAATAAAGAATTAAAACACACGACACTCTTAAAATGCAGAATTTAAAAGATTAGGTTGCCTCCCAATAAGCGCTTTTATTTATTAGAGAGTCTTTTAGCTAGACTCGGAGTCCTATTCCTTACGTGACTCCTCCATTATGGTTTTCACTAGTTCCACTACTACCTTTATCTTGGCCGGTTCGATATTCGGGTCCTAACTCTAGGCATTCTTCGTAGAACCCTAGTATCTTACTCATGATATACTCGGCTCTTTCTTCTTTATCTCATTCAATTCCTAAGGTTAAACCAATTTCAGATTTTTTTTTAATCTTGACAAAGTAAATTCATATTGTTCCAATCTATGAGGCATCTTATAGGCGATCTCCTCATTTCCATTTGTGAGCCTCGCTACTTCTAATGATGAATCATAAGTCATGCCGGATAGCTCAACAAAGGGTTTTCCCAAAACAACATGTGATACCCTAGGATCAATGACCGAACTAATGTCTTCAATAATCATGAAATCCGAGACATAGTTAAAGTTCCCTACGAAGATATGCATTCCTTTAGCTCTACCCGTGAAGTTGTTAAGTCCACTAGGGCTCTTAGGGTTCTTCTTAGGTGCAAGGCGGGCTGTCATTATCTAATTATAGCAACTTCTACTCATGATGTTCAAAGGAGAATCTAAGTCAATGTAGGCCCTTTTGATGTGCACGTGTCCTATATTGCAAGGTATCTTAAGATTTGATGGGTTTCCTCTTTCGATGATGGGATCTCTTATAATTTTGGACAAATACGAGTCATGCATCAAGTACTTATGGTAAGCAAGCTCACTACAAGTTGGGAATTTGTCAAAGTGATTTCTCTCAAATTCCTCTTCTCCTACATCATCATCCTCATTTAACTCATTATCACTAGGGTATTCATCATCTTTAATGAGTTCTACTGCAGTTAATCCATAATCCATTACTTTCTTACAAACAACTCTAGAATAAGATGCTTGAGGTTTTAAGTTCAATGATTCTAAGATTGAGTTGAGTTTAAGAACTTTTTCAGTTAAGAAGGAGGGCGAAACCTCGGGTGGTGGGTTAGGGTTATCCATTTAGAAGGCTGTTTTGAAAACAATTTTACGAACAAAAACATAAAGAAAAGATAGACTACAAGGAAGCTAATTAGACAGAAAAATGAATCTTACTTGAAAGGATTCAAGGTAAGTTGATCAAAGCTAATAAAATCGAAACCTAAAATAGTTTTCTATTCCCCAGCAACGGCGCCAAAAACTTTTGGATGAGGTTGTAAACTTCACTTCAAATTTTACAACTCCCTAGGCAAGGTACCTAACTGTTATAGTGTAGTATATGTAAGACATGGGGTTTGTTATCTTTCTCTAAGGGAATAGGCGTCAGTAAAGGTCCTAATTAAATGTAGCTAAGAACTAAAGGTTGAGAGAAGATTATTTTTGTGTTTTTATATTTTATGAAAGCAAGTAAAATCTTAGGTTTTGAAGGTGGTTTGTTTTAAACTACTAATTAAAACTAAATTAAACTAACTAAGATTAGGGGAATTCGTATGATAAGAGAATAGTGTTTACTTACATGGGTTATTTGGATCCTTGGTCGCTTCTCCTTACTTATTGCCTTGTCACACTAAATAAATAAAAAAAATTGTGCTGGTATATTTCAAGATACTATTCTAATGCATGGTGAATTACGTGAAAACGCCGTCTACAAAATAACTAACTAGAGCAATGCACAAGTAAGGTAGTATGACGACTATTACAAGGCCCCTAGTCTAGATAAATGCGTTTGTATTAATACCTAAAGGGGATCATCCACACACGGGTAAGGTAGTATGAAGACTATTACCGGTGGAATCCTTTCTACGCAATCATGTCTCCCAAGATCTCACGATAAGGGACTAAACATGCCTACACATCAACAAGAGGCACTGGTACAAAAAGTGGTATTGGTTACTCCAAAAATGTGTGACAATATGCATATAGTCACATACGTTTTTTTTGGTGTTTTTCACCAAAGATTGCGCCACCGTAGGTGTCCTACGATGACATTGGTGAGTTCGTGGACTTTTTCATTGAAAAAGAGTAACCAAAACCTGAATATGTGTGACAAATTAGGCACAAGTTTTGTTGGATTAATTAATATTAGTGACCGTAAACACTTTATAGTCACACGAATGATTTTTAAGAGTGACTATTGTTCGTCCTTTGGCCACATAAATATATAATATATGTGACATTTGAGATGATTTATTCAAGTATATATGTTTTTTGGTTGTGGATATTTCCCTCCTATGGCCCATGTATATTATAATAAATGTTCTCGTTTGTGATGGTTTTAGTCACATAACGGGTGTTGTTTTTTTTTGGAGTTAGGGTCAATTACAATTTTAAAAAAGTGGCAAAAGTGTACTATGTGTGACCATATACCTTTTAAAAATCAGTAAATGGTGTATTTTATTGTGACTATTGTTCATCCAATGTTCACATGAATTTTATGTTTGGTGGCCTTTTGTAATAGATAGCCCATAAAGCAGATATGTTTTTTTGGGATTTGTCACATACAAGTTACCATAAGTGCCAAAAGTGTTTAAACTTAAAGGGTGACTTATGTTTGATTAAGTCAAGTTGATATGTATTTTGTGTGACTATTGTTCATCCAATGGTCACATGATTTTTATGTTTGTGTGGCGTTTTGTAATATTTAGTCACACAAAGCATGTTTTTTTTTATTTAGTCACATACAAAAGTTAACCAAAAGTGGCCAAAAGTGTTAATAAGTGTGACTATATGTTGTTTAAAGTCAAGTGAATGTGTATTTTGTATGACTATTGTTCATTCAATGGTCACATAAATTTTAAGTGTGTGTGGCATTTTGTAACATTTAGTCACACAAACCTTTTTTTTGTTATTTAGTCACATACAAGTTAACCAAAAGTGGCAAAAGTGTTAATAAGTGTGACCATATGTTGTTTTAAAGTTAAGTGAATATGTATTTTGTGTGACTATTGTTCATCCAATGGTCACATGAATTTTTAGTTTGTGTGGCATTTTGTAATATTTAGTCATAAATCGAATTAAACAAAGAGTGACCAATAATGTTGATAAGCGCGGCCATATTATGTGAGTGCATCTTTTAGTCACATATAACAAATCAATAATTTGTGTCATTATATTATATATAAAACACAGAATTAAAAACAAAAAGCAATTTCAAATAGTAATAAAACTCGAATGTATATAACTGAACCAAATATACAATTGTAATGTCGTACATAATCAAATTCTCAACTACCATAATTTAAAGACTTATGACTCTTCCCCGTCTTAGCTTGCTGTTGCATGGTTTCACGAGAGACATAATTTTTGTGCTTCGATTGTAATTTTGGTGCAGAATTGTAATCACTAATCTTTTGTATCGTAGTTGGTGGTGTAACCTACAGTAAACCATCAACTACAATTTATGATTACTCTATGAAAATTAACACTTAAATTATTAGTGATGAGTTTAAAGCTAACCCGACCCTATAATATTTAGGTTAGCTTTAAACCATCAACTACAATTTATGATTACTCTATGAAAATTAACACTTAAAGCCTATACTTCAAAAATGCTCTATAAGAGTGATCCTTTTTATCTACGTGCAAAACATTTATCATGTAAAAGACACAGATTGTTGAGTCATAAAAGTCAAACATATGTTATTGGATAGGAGTCTAAATGGGTTAAACAAACCAATTTAATATTTTCTTTTTGAAAAACCTTTATTGCATATGTGAAACACGGCGAAGAATTAATATACCTGAACTCTAGTCATCACCGGCAGATCAAGTTCAACAAGCCAAAGACTATTTACAGACTTCAGAAATGATACTCAATGATACAACTTTAGCTAACAGTTTTCGACGCTAGAAAGAAATGATACTCATTTAAGCCAGCAGATGACTTCCCATTATCCTTGTCAACCACACTACTTATTGTGGGCTTTCAAAAAGCAACTGTTAGCTAGTGTTCATATATCTAGCACAGAGCAAAATAACAACTCTTCTCAGTATACTTCCTGCGAGTAATATGGTTTAACCCGTCATCTTGTTTGTTGTCTACATTTTATACTACTTAGACTATGTACAGAAAAATGTGATAGGATTTTTCTACAAAGCGAGCAGTGATGTGAATAGATCTAGTAACAACAAAGGATAGTTGAAATTTCAGGCAACGTGAATTGTGTGACTGACCTAACATAATGAGCGCCATCAAAAGTGAATAGATTCAATTAAGAACAGATTTTATTAGGTTGTGACTACAAAACAACACAACAAGAAGATTGCGGTCAGACTGTCAGAGGTTTCTTACAAAATTAACTATCAAAAGTGCTCATGTAAATAGAGAGGATTGTAATGAAGTTCAATGCTTTCCATATAGCACAAAAACAGGTACCTCATACAAGAGCATCTTTATTATATCCTTTCCGTACTGATTAACCAATGTCTTGCATTGCTGGCTCATTACCCCCGTAGCACCAATTGGACCTGCCAATAGAGAGGTGCCAGATTCGGCAATTACCGCACAACCATTGGCAAAAAATCCTGAAATGGAAACCCTAATCTCAGAGAAACATTCTATCCAAGTAGAAAAGGCGAAATAGAAACACTAAAATAATACCTGTAGAGGTGCCTCCAACAAGAACATCACCCATATCAAACTAAAGACAAAGGAAAAAAATCAAATCTTCAGCAACGAACCAATGATAAATAATTATATTTGATATAATGAACCCATGATAGATAATTATATTAGATACAGAATAATATGTAACATGTGAAGCTATAATAACTCACCTGCCAATATCCCTTTTGGGTCACAGGGACGTATGTGTGATCACCCTTAAGATCGAGTAGTATAACTCTACCAAAACCAGCTCACTCCTCTCATCATCAGCATTACGATTTTAACTAAAAGGAAAACATTCGCAAGTGATCCGCGTTGACGACACAGTCGTTGATCTGCCGTATGCCTCTTGTCTGTGATCATGTGAGAAAGCTGTAAATAATCGACGCCGTAGAGTTCATATACTTCCATCAATACTTATCACTCACGTTGATCTATCTCGTCCCCATTTGGAGATGCCCCTATCTCCTCCTACCGATCACTATTATCAGTTGGCCATCGCAACAGCACTCACTCAATGAGGTCTGTGAGCATCCACCTATGCTAACCTTATATGACACACTATCGTAGAAAACAAGAGTCCGTGGTCGTTTAGCAGGAGATTGTGTATATACCTGGACTAGGAACAAACCTTCACGACACATAAACTTTACTAAAAAATCACATATACAAACACATTAATCGTATAAGCAGGTCTACATTTCTATAATTATGCAGATTTACAGCTTGATAAAAACTAAATACTCTGCTAAATATTCGAAATCTTATAAAAGATAATTAAATGCTACACAAGCATTAAATATAATAAAATCAATGTAAAATGGAAGAGTTAGAAAATAACTAACAATGACATGGATTCCATCGTTAGAAAGAATCAAAGTAGCAAATTCGCCGATCAACATCTTTCACCAGAAATCAATTAAAACAGTATTTATAACAATATAAAAATAGAAGAATTTGTAAATAACATAAAAATAGAAGAAGAAATATGGTATCTAAATGAATTAAGAAGATGATGTTTGTAGCCATTTTGTTTGGCTTAACTTAGGGTTATGTGAACCATGAATTTGAAAATCACTAAACAATAAATTGACCAATTAACATCTCAAATTAGTTATGAAATTAAAGATATAACACATTAGTTACCTGATTTGTTGATTAATAGACTTGAACTAGGACCAATGATGGTGAATGATGTGGGTTTGTGGTTGGTGCTGGATATGTGAAATGAGATGAAAGGGGTAAAGTAGATTTGGGGAATATGAAATAGAGGGTAGGTAAGTGTGGAGACATTAATTTGATTTTGGGTGAAATTTTGGGCAGGGTTTGGGGAAATTTTGGAGCGGGATGATAGAAATTTTTTCTAAGAAATTTTAAGAAAATTATTTAACTAACTATAAAAATATATAAACTCAGTTAAGTCATTATTATTTTTTATTTTTTAACCCGGGTTTTCGACTCAACATTTTTGAGCGAACTATCTCATGGTGACTACCCTTTTGGATAGCTTAAAGTCGACGCATGTGAACTTTCATTGCCATCGGGCAAAAACTGGACCGGACTGGACCGGCTCGAGACTGAGTTATGACAAAACCATGAACCGAGGACCGCACCAAATGTGTATGGTCCGGTCCGGTTGGGACCTTCAGTCGGCCTGGTCCAAGAAGGCATAATGGTCGATTACCGGACTAGACCGAGACCGATTTAGGCCAAAAGCACAGACCGAGGACCGGACCGAAATGGGTTTGGTTTGGTCGGTTTGGTTCGGTCCGGTTATGCTCACCCCTGTTTAGATGTTAAATGGAGATGTTAAACTAAGGAATAGATGTGATATCGTCATACATTAGATGTTAAACGGAGGAGTACATATGATATCATTATATATGAGATGTTAAACGGGTATCGTTATACATAAGATGTTAAACGGGGGAGTAGATGTGATATCGTTATACATGAGATGTTCAACGGATGAGTCGATGTGATATCATTGTACATGAGATGTTAAACGGAGGAGTATATGGGATATCGTTGTACATGAGATGTTAAACATAGTAGTCGAGATGGTATCTTTGTACATGAGATGTTTAATGAAGGATTCGATGTGATATCATGATACATGAGATGTTCAATGGATGAGTCGAGATGTTGTCATTTTACATGAGATGTTCAACGGAGTATTCTATATGCTATCCATGTACAAGAGATGTTCAACGAATGAGTCAAGGTGTTATCGTTGTACATGAGATGTTCAACGGAGTATTCTATATGCTATCATTGTACATGAGATGTTCAACTGATGAGTCGAGATGTTATCGTTTTACATGAGATGTTCAACGGAGTATTCTATATGCTATCGTTGTACCTGAGATATTCAACGGATGAGTCGAGATGTTATAGTTGTTCATCAAATGTTCAACGAAGTAGTCGATGTGCATCGTTATACATGAGATGTTCAACGGATGAGTCGAGATGCTATCGTTGTACATGAGATGTTCAACGGATGAGTCGAGATGTTATCGTTATACATGAAATGTTTAACGGAGTATTCTATATGCTATCGTTGTACATGAGATGTTCAACGGATGAGTTGAAATGTTATCGTTTTACATGAGATGTTCAACGGAAGAGTATATGTGAAAATATATTAGTATTAAAATAATAATAATAATAATAATAATAATAATAATAATAATAATAATAATAATAATAATAATAATAATAATAATAATAATAATAAGTATATGGACAAGTGTGCGGCTATTGGATATGGGTTTCTCCCATTTTCTTTCTCTTCCCTGGGGGAGTTAGAGGCAGACGCGGTTAGCTTGTTAAAGCGGACAGAAGTTTTCTTATGACTTAGGACATTAGGGCCCGTACAGCTGTTCATATTTTTAATAGGATTAGTTTCTCTATTGCTAAAGGAGTGGGGGCCTAGATAGTATCTCGGCTTCCATCCAATTTGTTGTAAATCCTATTATTCTAATGAAGTGATGTTTTATAAATAATAATAATAATAATAATAATAATAATAAATAAAAAATATTTCTATAAAATATATTAGTATTAAAAAAATCTGATTTTAATTATAAATCTATTTTTATTTATATATTTTAAAAATAAAACATCACATTTATTTTTAAGTATATATATTAAAAATCTGTTTAATTAAAAGACCTCTTATATATAACCACATTGCAAACATTACAAAAACAAAGGCCTAGTCCAGTTGGTAAATGTGTTGGCTTTGCGTTATGGGTGTAGTCGAGGTCTAGTTTTCGAACCCCGTGACTGGCGCTTTTCTTTTTAATTTTCTATTTAACTAAAACTCATGCCAAGCATATTAAGTTATAATGTGTGACAAAACTTGACACATAAACAATTACTTCATGTGACCATATATGGCATCTTGAATTTAGACACACAAACAATCAATGTGACTAATATCAAATTTAATGATAACCGATTTCCAATTTTACTCTAAATAAATAGCCACATGAATATTTCACGATGTCGCTGTTATGAATATATTGGTCACCTATACTCACCTTAAATGCGGCCATAAACATAATTTAAATACACATTTGTGATATGGTGTGACTATTATAAAGCCATATAGTCACATGATTATGCTAGAATTAAATGTGACTATACACATTAGAATTAAATATGACTATACACGTTAGCTTTTGGTGGAAAATAGAGGCCGGACAAGTGAATTGTCAAAAGAGGGAAAATTTTTACACGAGTAGGGGTGAGCATCGAACGAAAATCGGACCGGATCAGACCGGACCGAGACTGAGTAACGACAAAACCATGAACTGAGGACCGGATCAAATCTGTCGGTCCGGTTGGGACCTTCAGTCGGTCTGGTTCGAAAAGTCATAATGGTCGATTACCGGACCAGACCGAGACCGATTTAGGCCAAAACCACAGACCGAGGACCAGACCGAAATGGGTTTGGTTCGGCCGATCTGGTTATGCTCACCACTGTTTAGAGGTTAAACGGAGATGTTAAACAAAGGAGTAGATGTGATATCGTTATACATGAGATGTTCAACAGAGGAGTACATGTGATATCGTTGTACATAAGATGTTAAACAAGGGAGTAGATGTGATATCGTTGTACATAAGATGTTAAACGGAGGAGTATGTGGGATATCGTTGTACATGAGATGTTAAATGGAGAAGTCGAGATGGTATCTTCATACATGAGATGTTCAATGAAGGAGTCGATGTGATATCGTGATACATGAGATGTTCAACAGATGAGTCGAGATGTTCTCATTTGACATGAGATGTTCAACAGAGTATTCTATATGCTATCGTTGTACATGAGATGTTCAACGGATGAGTTGAGATGTTATCGTTTTACATGAGATGTTCAACGGAGGAGTATATGTGAAAATATATTAGTATTATAATAATAATAATAATAATAATAATAATAATAATAATAATATATTTCTATAAAAATATATTAGTAATAAAAAATCTGATTTTAATTATAAACCTATTTTTATTTATCTATATTTTAAAAATAAAACATCACTTTTATTTTTAAGTATATATATTAAAAACCTGTTTAATTAAAAGACCCCTTATGTATAATCACACTACAAACTATTACAAAAACAAAGGCCTGGTCTAGTTGGTAAATGTTGGCTTTGCGTTATGGGTGTAGTCAAGGTCTAGTTTTTGAACCCCGTGTCTGGCGCTTTATTTTAATTTTCTATTTAAGGTAAAAATCCTACCAAGACATACTTAGTGGGTTAGGTACTGCTAGTGTGTAAATATTTTACTACTGCTTGTTCATTGTTAGTTCTGTAGTGAATATATTACTATGTAGTATTAGAACAGTTAGTATTGTAGTATACTTGTACTGCTAGTAAAGTTAGTACTGCTAGAGAACTACAATGAAAAATATTCTAAGTGTTTACTACTGCTGGTAATACAGTTAATGCTGCCAGTGAGACCAGTGAGAGTTAATGTTGCCAATGGAAGTTACTACTGCTAGTACAAGTTAATGCTGCTGGTGTAAAGGTCACAACTGCTAGTACGAAGTTACTACTGCTTGAGGAAAAGTTAAAGCTGCTAAGGAGATTACAACTGAAGATATGTATGGAATAGATTGTATGATAAGTATAGAATAGATGTGTTAGATTTATCTAAGATAACTAAACCTTACAAGCTTAAGGGAATTCGTTCTATTAAAGTGGGATCAACAAACACATATACAGACTTCTATATGTGTTTGTTGATCCCACTTCATGCAATGAATATCAAATTAGAATCAAACTAGATAGACTATAAAATCCCATATCTAACCCCTCAAAATTACATAAGTTATCAGAAATGTGTGAACATATGTATCGAATTGTGACTACACTTAAATAATGTGTGACAAAATATGACTCTATGATTTAGACACCTAAATAAATACTTCATGTGACCATATATAACATCTTGAATTTAGTCACACAAACACTCAATGTGACTAATATCAAGGTTAATGATAACTGAGTTTACATTTTGCTATAAATAATAGTCACATGAATATTTCATAAAGTGATATTTGAATGTATTGGTCACATATAATACCTTAAAATGTAGCCATAAACATAATTTAGAATACACATTATGATATGGTGGTGACTATTGTAAAAGCCTATAGTCACCCATGATCATGTACATTAAATGTGACTATACACATTTAGGTTTTGGCCAAGCAAACACACACTAAACTTTAGACCACATATTACATTACGTGACCATATTATATCGAATTTTGGTTACACTTAATATGTATGGTCTATGGTTTAGTGTGACATATTTGACATTTTGGTACACTATTCAAGTTATGTTGACAAATATTTGTCATTTTTAATGTATATCGTGGTCTAATGCTTCAAACGTTATTTTCAGTTGTCTTACATGTCAATTTATATGTGGCTAAATATTCAGAAAAAAATAGCAGTCATTTTTAATGAATGTGTGACATAACTTGACAATTTGATGATTTAGCCCACTTGCACAAATACTTCATGTGACCATATATGGATTTTGTTACACTTGTTCAATGGTGTGACTTATATTTGTCAAATATGTTATTATGTTGGGGGTGAATCTCGTTTCAAACTTATTTGTTTTGTCACATTGTCCCCAAATTATTAGTGACTATAATAATAACAAAAAAATATTACCAGTACCTCCAGTGCACATAAATATTCAATGTGTGACAATGAAATCTAAATGGTCACACAAAAATGATTTCAAGTGCGGCTGTTTATTATTCTGGTAATTTAGTCACATAAAAGTATCTAACTTGGTCCGTTCAAAATACAAAATGTGTGATGAAAATCCCGATATTTGTACTGTGAGGCAACAAAGTTAAGATCTACATACCAATTCACATACAATCATAAGCAAACAGTTAAAAGATCTAGCCAACCATGTTCAAGATAGAGGAAGCAAAACTATATAAAAAAAATAAGACATATTGAAAGATTAGAGATAAAAGAACTTCACTATGATGAATCAAGCAACTAGGGATAGTATAGAAAGGTTGGGAAACCCTAAAATACTCCTAAAATCTGGTACACTTGTCTCTTCCCATGATAACTAAATCCCTAATTTCTTCTATCAAAAGTGTTATGTGAAACGTAGAATTGAGTTTTGTATATATTGAATCAGGGCCGCCGACGGCGTCGCCATTTTCCAGACGCCGTCGTCAAGCTAGGGTTTCTTTGGGTCTTCAAACTTAACAGCTGATCCAGACGCTGTCTCCATGATTCAGACGACGTCCCACTTGAGTCTAGACGCAGTCAGGAATATTCAGACGGCGTCTCTAGAGCCTGGTCTTGAATCTTCATCAATTTTCATACCCGTTAGCTACCTTGTCTGTTTTCTTCCCAAATTAAGCTCAAGTCACGTGTATTTCCACAAAATGTCTTCCAAATGCTAAAAATGCAAAAAGAACGATAAGCACTATTTAGGGGGGGGGGGGAAACCCTCCCCCCCCCCATTTTTTTCATGTTTAGGTAAATAACCCCGAAAAAGGGTATAAAATTAAACCTCATCAAACGAGAAAATTGATATCTTGAAGATATTGTTGATCTCGAGAAGAAACTAAGTTCTCATGATCGAATTGTTTATAAAATGGGTCAATCAGTTCAAACCATCCATATGCTTGGAAAGAGACCTAATAAAGTTTATGATCCTTTTTTCAAAGCTGGGTTGGGTTATCAAAATCTAGAACGTCTCAAGAAAGCCAATGCAGCACAACCAAAAATGTATCATGGCGAAATGATTCAAAGTACTAAATTAAAAATTGTTTTACCTGATTCTGAGGAAACTTTAGAGGACGCGGAAGAAATTCGATTAAAAATGAGAAACAAAATGGTTCAACCGGATTATGGAAACTTGAATGCTCTTTATGAAACATTTGTTTCTCAAAAAGAATCTTCTGTTGAAAAAACATATTTATCAATTCCTTCTACTTCTAATATATGTTCTGAGTCAAATGAAGTCAGGTCGGATTTAAAAATTCCAAAAATGCTAAAAGAGAGCAAATTGTTAAAAATGTTTGAAAAAATGGGATCAACAATTAACGAATACAGGATCGAATTGATGTCACTTTTTTAGAAGATAGAAAAAGGAGATGGATGTCTGACAGTCAAAATTCTTTAAGAGAGTTTTATAAAAGTGATGTAATTCCGATATTCGTAACTTTATCAAAGACTTTTAAAGAACTCCAACAAGAACTTATTGAAGAAGTACAAGAAATGTTATATATTTTTGAATCAATGGAACAAAAAGTTGAGAAAAATCTACAAAAGAAAATATTTTTCAAAATGAAATAGATCAACTTTTGGAAGTATCCTTGACTCTAGAAATTTGAGATTTCGTCTTGATTCTATTGAATAACAGAAACATGAGTTTTTAGAAAATGAAATTAAGAAAATTTCAAGTGACTCCAAAGATATTCAAGCTAATTTACTCAAAAGAATCTAAATTCTCAAAAGTGATTTTAAGCGATCACAAGCTTAAAGTATTCATTTTGAACTTAAACTCAAACATCAAAAAGGGAAAATGGATTGTGGTGTCTCTTGGAAGTCAAGATTGTTAAAGTTGAGTGATGTGAACGTGTTGTTATAAACTCAAGTGGATTCTCTTGTTCAAGAAAGAGAAAATATCAAACTTGAATATCAAAAGCTTTTTAACTCAATAAAAGCAACACGGGCTTAATAGTCTAAATACACATATCTTTTATGCTTTAAATAAATACCCAATCAAACCAAACAGACCAAAAAGGGCAAAAATATGCTTGTTTCTGTGTTCTGTGTGTGCAGGTACGGATATATCAGAAATCACAAGAAAACAGTCAAAAACGGGCAAGCACGGACACGAGAATCAGAAGAATACAAAAAGAAGCCAAAGATTCAAAGCCGAAGCCAGGAAAAGTCAAGCCTCAGTCAAATCCAGTCAAAATGGTCAAACATTGGTCAACAAAGTCAAACCAAATTAAAAGAACAAAACCAAAAATTTCCATGTTTCATCCCAAGTTTCCCAAAGTCCAAAAAATACCCCTCTAATCTCATATGGGCCTAGTAGACCCTAATGGGCCTGAAAAAAAAACCCTAAAATTCTATACCCGGATCCAAGCCCATAACCATAAGCCCAAAACCTAGTCTACTTTCCTTTTTTATAAACCACAAGGGCCGATTTTGCAATTCCTAAAACTCCTTTTATAACTAGAAAGGGAGAAAAGAAAGAGAGGGACTAGAAGTGACAATTGGCCAAAGTTAATAACTGATTTCACCCAATTCAGTTATAAAAAAGGTGATCTGCCATAGCATTAATTTAATATTCATTGTTCACGTTCATTTCACTATCCAGGGTAAAACATAGGGCAAACGCAAATTGAAGGGTCCATTAGTCAATTCAAGAGCTCGTTAGCAAGATAAGAGGGTCATTTCAGTCATATCAATGGATTACTTTAGCCCACTCACACTCAAGTCACACGTCAGCTATGGAGAAAGCACATATGGTGATGGGTTTTTGTGCTAATCAACTCACAAAAGAAGCATAAGCTGTCATAATCAAAGAATGACAGCTTGGACTCTCAGTGTCCCAAAATGATCCAACGGCTGATGAATCTTGATCCTGATTAAGAGATTCATATGGGATGGATTGACGCTAGGATTGGAGAGAAGGTTAGGAGGGAGACCTAGAGCTTCATCTTATGGCTATAAAAGGCCACTCCATCACACACACATAGGGTCGTCTTTTTTCTTTTCTAGCATTTTTCACTTAGTGTAGTTTTTTATTGTAATTTTCTTGAAATCAGTTGTAAGTGTCTTTTATATAATGTAATCAGAGTTTTTTTTAGTTAATCAAAGATAATATTTGCTTTTAATATTTTTAGTCTCTTAATTTCATAGGCTCTCTAAAATTAGCGAATTATTCAATAGCTAATAAGCTCTTAATAAGCTATTTTAGTTATAAGCTGAAACATAGAGTTCCACTTAGCTAACTTTTTAACTATAACCACTTAATATCAGCTTAAGTCTATTTACCTTTGGATTTATTTGAATTCATGAGCTTATTTGAAGTGAGATCAATCCTGATGGATCTCTATGGACTTAACTCCTAGCTTATTATAGCTAGGTGGAGCTTGGAAGCTGCCTTTTGGGACCTCTTATTTAGCTAGAGGTTGAGTAAGTTTCCTTTTTAGATTACTTGAATTTAATAATTTACTAATTAGTTATAGCATAGTTTCTTCTTAGATCTGCTTGTTTGCTTAAATAACTAGCTTATATGTGCTTATATCTCTTTTATTTTGCTTATTAGATTATTTAGTTAATCTGTTTTTGCTTATATTAAGTTTAGATCATAGTCTTTCATATAATTGTCTTAAAAACCTTAAAAAACCAAAAATAGTAGAAAATTAGTTTAAATCTTAGATTATTGTTTAATCAGTTGTTAATTCATGTTAGTAAGGGTTGTTATAAGCTAAAAATCATCTGGTATTAGGCTCTTGATAAATAGATTTCATTTTAAGAGTTTTTTTCAAAACTGTCATTAATCTTAAGGGGTGTTTGGTTTAAGCCTGTTTGACCTTTAAAAGTCAAAGGTATTTGTGCAATTTGTTTAAGTAAGCTTTAATATCATATTTGATAAGGATTTGAACAAGTTTTGAGGTTTAGTTTAGGCTTGATATCATTTTAGAGCTTATTAAGCAAGTCTGTGCACCAGGGGAGCCTATTTGCTTTCTTTTGCTTGTTAAATTTTAATCCAAGCCTCTCAAGGCTTGGATTTTGCTTGCTTTGTGTTCTAACACTCTTATTGAGTGTGTTTAGTGCAGGGTTAACAATCTTGGTTACCTGCAAGTTCCATTTGAGCAAATTGCATACCACACCAGCAGTAGTAACAACAGTTACTACTGCTGAACTTTTGGTTCATTTTTAGGTAAGTATTTCTAGGTTTTAGGATCTAAAACTCACATAGCTTATAGTTTAGTTATAGTTTAGACTAGATTAAGTCTTAGTTTTCATTTCTAAACTAATTTGCTTAAGTACATTTAGCCTTAAAATTCACACAAAAATTCCAAAAGCCAAAAACAGTAAGTATAGTTTAGACTTTCAATCTAGATTTTCATCATCATTCAGTGTTTCTAGGGCTTTTAGCTTTTCATTTCTAGAAAGTAGACATCTTAAGCTATCTAGAACACCTTTCCTTTTTAAGTTTGAGCTTATTTTAAGCTTTTTACAAGCTTTTTAGTAAATCCAAAGGCAAACACCTAGTTTCTGTAATCAGCTTATTGATAAGCTCTTATTGAGCTTATTAGTGGTTTTCAGCCCATATTGCTTTTGTTAAAATTACTTCCCCCAGCTTATTCTACAACTTTGCTCTTTTAAGTTTTTAATAATAAGCACTTTTTAAAAGTTCACCTTAATTTGGGCTTAAATGGGCTAAGTTTGTAATCGGGTTGAGCTTTCAGGGTAGGTTTTGTAACTTTTCAATTTCAATTGTTTTCCTGTTTGTCCTTACGTTAGTTAGTTAGTTTCCCCGTTAGTCCTTTAGGTCTTTGCACCATTAGTCCCTAGTTAATTAATTAATTAGTTTTAATTAGTTTTATTAGTAATTAGGGTTTAGCTTTTAATTAGTTTAATTAAGGTTTAAATAAAAAGTAAAAATTAGGGCTTTTATTTTTATTAAATTTCTGCATATTTTCTGTATTTGGTTTAATTTTTATAAAATTTTTAGGATTATATTTATTAATATTTTTATTACTTTTAAAAGTTTTTAATTAGTTTAAATTTTATAAAAATCATATCTTTTAATCTTAAAAGCCAAAAATAATAATTCCTTTTTCTAAAATTTTCTTTTTACTTATTTTACTTAGGAAAAATATAACTTTAATTATTTTCTATTTCTTTTTATTTTTAGGATTTAATTAGAATTAAATAGTTTTTAATTGATAAAAATTCAAAAGTAATATAAAAAAAATATTTTTATTTTTCTTAAAATTTTCTTTTATCCTAATTTAGGTGTAGAAAAATTAGTTGCAATCTTAGGGTTTAATTCTAGTCTATTTGCTTAATCGTCGTGTTTTATTTGTTTCCCGTATTTGTTTAATTGTTTAATTGCCTTTAATTGTTCAATTTTAATTGTTGCATTTTATTTAGTAGATATAGATTATCAAAAATATTTTACTTTCATTCAAAATCAGAATCAAGGTTAACGCAGTTTCAATTACACTAGTCGTTGGGGAAACCTGTCCCGGAGATAAGTGATCATACTTACCCGGTAAATTTTAGTTAAATATACGTTCTTATAATTATTTATATATATTTTTGAGGACGTGAATTTTTTTATCGAAGGGTTACTTGGTAATTTTCTAATTTGCTTGTTGAAGTATTATATTGTATGTATATTTTGGTATATAAAATCTCAACATCGTTTTTGGCGCCGCTTGTCGGGGATAGTGTTAAGATTTCTTCGTTTTTTGTTTATTTGGTTTGAGATCCTTTCACCCTCGAAAAGTTTTGCATATAAAAAAATCATAAAATATAAAAAAGTAAAAAAATATTTTCCTTTTGTTTTTAGTATAAGTAAAAGATAAAAAAAAATAGAAAAAATCAAAAATATAAAAATATAAAAAATCTTTCTTTTAATTAAGAAATAAAAGTCACCAATTGGTAAAAATACCAAAATATAATACTCTCAACGGAGGTATTATCATAATCAATTCCGGTGACCTTGTTGGTTCCCAAATCGAACTAAAGATTTAACACTTGCCATTTGTGTCTTTACGAAGTACGGCTCACCTTGAAAAGTAATTTTTGAGAGCTACCGTGAAGTAGTTGATTATTTGGTTTAAGTCTCTTCCGTGTAACCGTTAAAATTCAATGTCTAAAAAAAAAGATTAGTGTAAAGTTTTGCTTTTTGATTTTTAGTGTTTCTTTTTATGCGCATTCGTTCGCAATCTTGAAGACATCGTCAACAACAAACTCTTTCGGTTGTTGAAAATTTTGATTTAGAAGAACCAATTGTCGATCAAAACATTGTTGCAATGGCCGACAATCGTACCATGACCCAAATGTTACAAGCACCCATCGAAGGGTATGAAGATACTATAGTTGTTCCACCAATTAATGCTAACAATTTCGAGCTTAAACAACCTTTAATCAATCTTGTGCAAAGTAATAAGTTTACGGGTAGACAAGACCCTCACAATCACCTTAGAATTTTCAACAAGGCCACTTTAACGTTTAGACATCCCGAAGTTCCGAACACTTCGATTAAGCTTTTGCTTTTTCCTTTTTTCTCTAGACGGTGAAGCCCGAGATTGGTTAGACAAAGAACCTCCAAGATCAATTCTCACATGGGATGACCTTGTTTCAAAATTCATAAACCAATTCTTTCCACCATCAAAAACAACTTATCTCCGAAACAAAATCACCAATTTTTTCCAAGAACCAAACGAAACCTTCAATGAAGCATGGGAACGTTTTAAAGGACTCCTTCGTCAATGTCCTCACCATGGCTTCTCGGAACTACACCAACTCGATACTTTTTACAATTCTTTGAATTCCAACGATCAAGATGCCTTAGATTCCGCCGCGGGTGGCAATTTTCTAGACAAGATGCCTCGTGATGGTTTAGCCATAATCGAAAGTAAATCAAAAGTGCGTTACTCAAGAAGTCGTCCAAATGATTCAAGAGCAATTACGAATGCTCCATCTTCTACTTCTTCACCTTCCGATAATTCTTTCGAGATTCAACAAATGGCCGCCTTACTTGAAGACAAAATGAATATTCGAATGAGCCGTTTAGAGAAAGCGATTAGTGAAAAGAATGCTACGACTCCTGCTACCGTCAAAGCAGTCGAGGAAGTTTGTGTCACATGTGGTTCAAACCATAATTTCAACAATTGTCCATTAACTAGGAACGATTTTCCCGTTTTTCAAGATAATATTCATCAATTCCAACAAACCGCCGCCGTTGGCAATTTTGTTCAAAGGAATCCTCCTAATTTGGCAAACCAAATGAGACCACCGGGTTTCAATCAACCAAATGTTCAAAACAACCAAAACCGATATCAAGGAAACAATTTCAATTCGAATCAAAACCGTGGAGGAAATTTTAACCAAAACCGTCAAAACAACCAAAATCAAGTTTACCAAGCAATACCATTCCAAATCCTAGGAATGAAGCCAAGGCAATTACGACTCGTAGTGGTGTTTCATACGATGGACCTCCGATTCCACCGCCGGTGGTGGAAAAGGAAAGTGAAGTGACAAAGGATACCGAGCTACCAAGCACCGAAGACATCCAACCTTCTCCATTGGTCCAAGAACAAACCAAAGACAAAGAACCAATCGAAGACCCTTCTTTCGTTGCTAACAAAGCCAAACCTAATTTGCCTTACCCGTCGAGACTCAACAAACAAAAGATTCGTGAAAAAGATGACATTCTTTCTTCAAAGTTTATGGAAATCTTTCGAAACCTTCATTTTGAGATTAGTTTTGCGGATGCTCTCATTCATATGCCAAAGTTTGTGTCGATGTTTAAAAAGATGTTAAATAAGAAAGACAAGTTGATCGAATTGACCAAAACGCCGTTGAATGAAAATTATAGTGAGGTTGTCCTAAAAAAGCTTCCGGAAAAGCTAGGTGACCCCGGTCGATTTCTCATTCCATGTGATTTTTTGGAGTTCGATAGTTACTTAGCCCTAGCCGATTTAGGTGCTAGTATCAATCCCATGCCTTTATCCATTTGGAAAAAGCTTCAACTCCCGGGCCTAACTAAAACAAAAATCGTTTTAGAATTAGCCGACCGTACAATTTCCAAACCAACCGGTGTAGCCTAGAATGTTTTTGTAAAAGTGAGGAAATTCTACTTTCCCGCCGATTTTGTTGTGCTTGATTTTATAGTCGATCCTCGAGTACCGTTAATACTCGGGCGACCTTTCTTACGACGGCTCATGCTTTAATCGATGTTTACGAAGGAGAGATTACTCTTAGGAGTGATGATCAATCTCTAACCCTTAAATGTGGTGATGCACCTTCCATTTCATACAACAATCTCGAATCATTGAAGAAAGTTGATCTAATCGATGCTGCTTGTGAAATTTATTCACAAGAAGTTCTTGGATTTTCCGATTCCGTTGCTTACAACAATCCTTCTCCGTACTACGATCCGATTGTTTCTACTTCATCTCCGACACTTACTCCTTTTGATGAAAGCGATTTTCTACTCTTTGAAGAAGCCGATGCTTTTATAGCAATCGATGATGAACCAGTTTCGCCAGTTTTCAATGCTACGTACTATGATCCCGAGGGTGACATTCTCATTCTCGAGGCACTTCTCAATAATGATCCATTACCTCTACCAAACCAAGGAGATTACTCACCAGGAATTCAAAAAGATCTTAAAGTTGTTGAACCAAAGAAGTCTTCACTCGAACCAAAAGATGAACTTCCCGAAGTCGAACTTAAAGAGTTACCTCCGCATCTCGAGTATGCGTTTTTAGAGGAAAATAACAAGCTTCCAGTCATAATTTCAAAAGATTTGAGCCAAGATGAAAAGACCTCACTCATTAACGTTCTGAAAAACCAAAAATAAGCAATTGCTTGGAAACTTTTTGATATCCGAGGCATAGATCCAGAATTTTGCTCTTACAAAATCCTTCTAGAAGATGATTACGAACCTTCAGTCCAACATCAAAGGAGGGTTAACCCTAAAATCCATGACGTCATCAAGAAAGAAGTAGAAAAACTTCTTGACGCGGGATTGATTTATCCGATCTCCATTAGTCCATGGGTTAGTCCGGTCCATTGTGTTCCTAAAAAAGGTGGTATGACCGTTGTCAAGAACGAAGAAAATGAATTGGTGCCTACAAGATTAGTCACGGGATGGAGAGTTTTCATCGACTATCGAGAGTTAAACGAAGAAACTTGTAAAGATTATTTTCCGTTACCATTCATGGACCAAATGCTAGAACGATTAGCCGGCAACGAATTTTATTGTTTCTTAGATGTTTTTTCAGGGTATTTTCAAATCCCAATTGACCCTAAAGATCAAGAGAAAACTTTCGCGTACCGTCGTATGTCATTCGGATTGTAAACTGGGAAAAGATCCATTTCATGGTTAAAGAAGGCATTGTTTTAGGACATAAGATCTCTAGAAAAGGAATTGAAGTCGATAAGGCCAAAGTTGATGTAATTTCAAAGCTTCCTGATAAGTGTAGATTACACATATCTATTTATGCTTAAAAAGGCCCAAATAAACCCAAAACGGATCAAAAATGGCAAA
>BQNB010086581.1:13395-28147 GCA_026074375.1 Tanacetum coccineum | reverse complement strand
TTGTAGGTGGTGGCTTAGTACTAACTAATAACGTTCTGATCATTGGTATAGTTTGGATTGTGGACTACCACCTAACACAAATTACCATTAATTAGTAAGTGGGTAAAGTCTCTATGAGCTAGGGTTAGTATGACACACACCGTGTTGTCCTATAGATAATTATAATCAATATAAATAAAGGTGCTTTTTGCGGATGCTTTAATTGTGACAAAATTAATGTGTCTAGGTCTTAGAAAGAAGTCCCGCCTAAGTCTAAGAATGATATACCACCTCGAGATAAGTAATCATTACACTGAATAAACAAACCAACTTCTAATCAGATTAATGATGGCTAATACAGTTTTCTATTATAAGGCTTGACCGCTCTTTTATCTTCTGTTAATTTACTTGCGTGGGTTAAAGTGTCTTGATATGATTGTAGTCACCACCAAACCCGTGCCAGTCTCTCAAACTGAAACCCCCCCCTTTTTAACCTGTTAGAATTAGGTTTAGAACTAACATAGGATTAGCATAGGTTTGA
The DNA here is from genome assembly GCA_026074375.1 of Tanacetum coccineum. Taxonomy (NCBI): domain Eukaryota; kingdom Viridiplantae; phylum Streptophyta; class Magnoliopsida; order Asterales; family Asteraceae; genus Tanacetum; species Tanacetum coccineum. The sequence goes on along the minus strand of BQNB010086581.1, from coordinate 27,627 downwards.
CTTAGATTAGAATTAACTTAGATTAGTAAACCAAAGTATTAATAAATTGAAAGATTTAACCTCGCTTCAAGTGTTCAACACCCTACTTATCACGAATCTACTACCGTCCGGGTACACTGCCCGTTAAAGTGTTGTTTTTGGTTAAGTCGGCAAAATATAAATTAAAAACTTGAATCATCAAAATATACACCACACAACGACACATCAAGTTTTTGGTGCCGTTGCCAGGGAGTGAGAATTAATCTTGATTTTTATTTGATATTTTGGTTTTTAGATTAGATTAGATCTAACCCTTAGGATTAGTGTAATTTAGATTAGTGTATAATTATGTATAATTTTGTATATTCTTTATATTTGCTTGTATATTTGTATGTTTAATTGTTTGCGTGTTTAATTATTTTTTCTAATACACTGTTCTGGTCGATAAACCGATACGGCGTATCCACTACCATTGGATACGGCGTATCCAACTTTCTATCCAATACAACGTATTCATTCAAAAAGATTAATACGGCGTATTTAGTTCCATTGAATACGGCGTATTGACTATCTCATACAATAACATATATGTTTTTTTGCATTTTATTTGCGTATATCTGTGTTTTCTTTCTCCTGAGCCCATCTTACTGATTGTTTATCCCTTGTTTCAGGTAGTGCATAACAAGAAGTTCGACTAAGGAACTATTTACTCCTTTCAAGGATCCGGAACAAGAATTTTGATCATCTAGGAAGCACTTCAAGACACTAAGTCTTGACAAATCAAGATCGCCTGATTTTGATCTATTTTCTGACCAAGAAGAATACTCGAAGGAAGAGGTTGCGGAAACAATGGCGGAAACTATGGAACAATACATGAGCAAAACTCGAGCTGACTATGTATCGGGAGTTGCTAGGCCTAAGATCGAAGACAAGGATAATTTTGAACTAAAAGTCCAATTTCTCAAAGAACTACGAACCAACACCTTTAGCGGTTCGGATCATGAAGATGCGAACGAACATATTGAGAAAGTTCTTAAGATTGTGGATTTATTCCACATCCCTAATATTACTATAGACCAAGTGATGCTTAGAGCCTTCCCTATTTCCTTAACTGGAGCCGCAAGTCGTTGGCTTAGAAACAAACCATCTGGTTCGATTACAACTTAGGAAGATCTAAAGACAAAATTTCTAAGCAAATATTGCCCACCTGCTCGTACTGCAAAGAAAATTGAGAAGATCAACAACTTTTAGCAAGAGCCAAATGAAAACCTTTACAAAGCATGGGAGCAATTTAAAGAACTCTTGATGAAGTGTCCTCAACACTATTCAACTGAGATGCAGAAGGTAGTCTTGTTCTATAACGGATTAGATGTTCCAACTAGACAGATTATTGATTCAAGAGGAGCCATACCATCAAAGACTGCTACTGATTCTAAGGTAGCCATCCAATAAATGGCTAAATACTCTCAAAAATGGCACAATGGAACATCAAGGACCAAAAGTAATGAAACTTCTGACGAATTAGTAGCCATACAAGCACAACTCAACAATCTTGGAAGAGAAATCAAGAAAGTGAATGAGAAAGTTTATGTTGCTCAAGTAGGTTGTGAACAATGTGAAGGTCCCCACTACAACAAAGATTGTCCACTCAAGGAAGAAGGGAAAACCCTAGAAGAAGCTTACTATACATAATTTGGTGCACCTTTTCAAAGAGGGGGATATAGAGCAACTGCTCCAGGATTCTATCAAAGGAACAACGCGAATCCTTCGTACCAAGAATGAAGGCAATCTATGGAAGATACCCTAGGAAAGTTTATGAGTGAGTCGGCAAAAGGACATGAGGAGAACTCTAATTTGTTCAAAGAGATCCGAACTTCAATGGATGCTACCATTAGGAACCAAGGAGCATCAATTAAAACTTTGGAGATCCAAATTGGGCAGATGAGCAAGGTCCTACAAGAAAGAGGATTTGGAAGTTTACCAAGCTCAACTGAAACTAACCCAAGAGACCATGTCAAGTCAATTTCAACTATTGTCAAAGCTGATTTATACCTGATACACAGTATGGGATCCTCCCAATACGCCGTATCCACTAGACAGAACCGAACACTGATGTACGAAACAAAACAAACGACAATTCCGTTTCCAAGTCGTTTGAATGGTTACTATTGTGAAGAAAAAAAGGGATCATATGGACTACAATTCTCGGAAGCTTACTCTGAAGCTTCACATATCAATAATTCCATACCCAGAAAAGAGAAAGACCCAAGGAGTTCCACTTTTCCTTGCTTTATTAAGAATGTTTGCTTTGATAATGCCCTTGACTTAGGAGCTAGCATTAGTGTTATGCCTCTCTCGACCTACCTTAACTTAGGATTAGGCGAATTAGCTCACACTAAGTTGACAATTGAATTAGCAGACAGGAGAGTGAAATATCCAAAAAGAATTGCTAAAAACGTGCTAGTAGGTATTGGTAAATTTATTTTCCCTATAGACTTTATAATTCTTGATATGCCCGAGTATATCAAAGTTCTCTTGATCCTCGAAAGACCATTTTTGTCTATCGCCCATGCTAAGATTGATGTTTTTAAAAGAAAGATTACTTTAAGAGTTAGGGAAGAGAAAATAATTTTCAAAAGTGTTAAACCTACTAGTAGTTTAATTAAGAGGGTCTACATGCTAAGCTTAAGAGAAAGAATGGAACTTGACTTAGAAGCTAGGCTAATGGGAGAGACTTTGGTGTTAAATAGATCATTAAGCCCTTTCTTTAAGGATTACATAGAACTAAACAATCTTAATGTACCATTAGAGCTTAGAAGAGATCAAGTTGATGATTTAATGCCCACCATTGAGGAAGGTGAGGTAATTGAGGAATTTAGAGCTAAGAATGATACTAGAATGGTTAGCAAAGTTTTTGGATATCCTAGTGATTGCGACTACGATAAGAAAATCCGTATGGATTGCACCTACAACTTGAAGTTCTCTTGCATGATAGGTTTTGAATTTTTACACGCTAATTTTTTCCCTATATTGTACGTCAATGTAATGTCCAAAAAGTTTCATAACTCTATAATGAAGGACAAAATGGAATACAAGGGATATAATGTACTTGGAGCCTTAATGAACATACCTATCTTTGTTGGAATTTTTTCTATCTTAACTGATTTCACAGTTTTAGAAGATATGGATGCTTATCGTGAAGAAGGAATGGGCGATGTTATTTTTGGCAAACCGTTTTTGAGAGAAGTTAGGATTAATGCAAGACGGTTCGATGGAATGATTACCATTTACAATGATAATGAAGAAGTTACTTACCAAATGGTGTGATCACATCCGAGGTTTAAACACCACACTAATGAACAATGCAACAAGATCTCACCATTACTGAAGGTAAGTGAAGAGGATAAGATGAATGGAATCTCGCTCTTATATCAAAAGCTTAAAGGATTCTACAAAGGAGTCTTGAACTTAGGACCCGATTACATTCGAGATACAAAGACGGAAGAATGGCTCACACGCGGGCACATTAGCGTGCATGAGATGGAATGGTGAAGAAAAGCTGAAGAAAAGTCTAACTTAAAGACTTCGCTGTAAACAAAAGTGCTTCTCGGGAGACAACCCGAAATGTTATTTATTTTTATCGAGTTTGTCTTCCCAGACATCAATACGGCGTATCCGCTCCATACCATACGGCGTATTGATTGTCTGGACGTTATCAGTCTTTACTTTTTATACACTTTAAAAACATTATTGTCAGTTCTGGCAATACGTCGTATTCATGCACATGATACGGCGTATTCACCAGACTGACTCGTATTTAGTTTGTTTAGTTTAGTTTAAATTAACTGTAGGTACCAAAAATAGGAATGCACTTATTCCTATTATTGCACAGGTACCACATGAAAGAAAATAAATTGACGAGTTGGTTGAAGTATTTATAAGTCTGGAGGTGTTGGAGTCTTGAAACTTCAAGGCGGCTGTTCAACACAAATTCTTGCTCAATAAACTCAACATGGAGAATCTACTAAGAAAATATTATGGGAGTTTCTCATTCTAATTCTTTTTAATTACCGTATTAAATGTTTTATCTATACAACGAGGACGTTGTATAATTTAATTAGGGGGGGTGGGAATTAGAATGTATACTTGTCCTAATTTTCACACTAAAATGCTTAAATTTTGCTCAAATTTAAAATTTTTTCAAGCATACTTTTGTGAAATTATATGATTACATAACCCGCACACAATAAGCCTTATTAGATATTGTGAGGATTTAACCCTATTCGTTTCCAAATGTTTACCCAAATTCCACAAAATATGAGTGTGACGGTGATGTTGTAGACTTTAGAAGTTGGCTTGGTATATCACTCGAGACTGCAATGATAAGTACTATGGATTTAGATAGAGTAACTTGTTTAAATTGGTAAATTTAAGGATTACACCCAAAAAGCCTATACATGTTGCTTATTAACTAACTACATTGGTTAGTTAACCTCCGTATAAACCCTTTGTTTACTCTCACTTTAAGAGTAAGATACCCCTAGAACAACCCGTAGAGCCAATCTTTTAGAAAATACACCAATTGTTTATTTTGTTACACCTTTACACCTTAGCCTACCCTGTTAGATTAAGTTTATTTTACAGTTGTTAGTTTCTTAATGTGTAAAGTATGTATTTCCCGAGTCTTGTGTCAATTTTGGTATGGTTAGAAGAAATTTGCACATCGCAAATGGGAATGTATAAAGTAGTCAAAACTTATGTATTTTTACTACCATCGCAATTAATGGTACGTTTGAAGAATGAATTATCAAAGGAATTATCCGGAATTATTATGATCGTGAAGATGGTGAAACTACTTCGAGTTTCGTATATAGTTAGATGGAAAAAGAAAAAAATCAAAAAAATTAGAAAAATTGCAACAAAAAAGTTTGAAGATAATCGTTCCGCAACTACCGATGAAATTACACGAAGGATCGATTATACGTTGTTACAAATCGACGATGTAGAGTATTGTATAAAGTGGCACATATCGGCACTTACCTTGTAAAGTATGTAAAGTATGGGATGATTAGGAAGTTGACCGTTACGGAAATGCCAACTTAGGTTGTTGTTTTTTATCTATGATCAAGACATTTTAAATAGTCGTGTCTTTATCATGGTAACGGTCAAGAAAAAGTGTCTAGCAACTTGTATTTTAGATTTAATCTATTTGTTTCGTAATTTTTATTTAACAACAATTTACTTCTCTTTCCTAATGACTAGCCGCTGGTTTTACGCAAATGAGGATGTGTACGAGCGTGCATGTCTATTCCGTCGTTACGGCCATGTATGCATGTCTCAGCTGCCTTGTTGGTTTACGACTTTTGGTGAAAGTTAGAAGGTCCCTACCCTATATCATTCTTCATCCTAACCATTGGTTAAATTCGAATGAGGATGTGATCGAACACACATGTCTATTTCGTCGTTACGGCCATGTATGTGTACTTCAGCTGCCTTGTTGGAGTGGTACTTCTGGTGAAATATTGAAGAATGATCAACCCTAAGCCTTATCATATAAACCCATATTTACCTTTATAATCTTGTTACTCCTTAGCTTTAGCGGTGGAGATGTGTATCCTTGTCAACCTTATGATAGAATACTCGTCACAACCGAGCAATTGAGCGAATTAGTTACATGTTACCACATAGATTAGTTGAGTGATTTGAGTGTTTTCATCTTCCTATTTCGTGAGGTGTTTGGTTGTGTACTTGTAATAGATCAAATAAATGCTTTAACAGAAAATATCCTTAGGGATACATTTTTATAAACTTCTAAAGGCTACTTGAGGACAAGTAGGATTCAAGTGGGGGGATATTTGATGACATCAAATAACGTCCCAAGTAAACTAACCGAGTTGACGAATGATACCAAAAACTGAACGATTACAAGAGTATAGGAGATTACAAGTTGTTTCCTATGGAATTAATTACTTTGCAAGACCTTTTCTGCTCTTCTTCTCCTCTGAAAATGGACTTTTATGGTTTAGGTATCGAAAATATGATTTAGCACACTTAAAACTCATTTTTGAGTTTTCTATTTATAAGGTTTGGAAAAAAGTCAATACGGCATATTGGGGGTTTCTTGGAGTAGGGACCATGTTCGATATCTTCCAGAATATTTTATTTTCATAGCTTGAATACGGCGTATTGGTTTTCCCTGGATACGACGTATTGATCTTGTTTTCTTTGTGGTCTTTTGTGAAGTGCAGACACAGATACGCCGTATCTTCCTTAATGGATACGACGTATTGGTTGTCAGAACAGTAATCTTGAAATGTCTTTGTTTAAGCTCCAAAATGCGTGCATTCTTGCTAATCTTTACCAAGTACTCCATAATTACTGCATTTCTCAAATACAAGCGATTAAGTAACAATTCTTTGCAATAATTATATAAAATGGGTTAATTTCATGGGATAAATGATGCTATAAAAGTGACGTTATTTGATGTCATCAAATATCCCCCCACTTGAATCCTACTTGTCCTCAAGTAGCCTTTAGAAGTTTATGAAAATGTATCCCTAAAGATTTTTTCCGTTAAGCATTTGTTTGATCAATTACAAGTACACAACCAAACACCTCACGAAATAGGAAGATGAAAACACTCAAATCACTCAACTAATCTGTCACACCCAGCTAAGGCGAAAACACGAGGCGTAACATCATGGATATCATCACAACACAATGGTTTCAACAATAGAAGAATCACATGACAATGCCATAACTAAATATAAAAGACACAATGTGTCATAACAATACCGAAAACACAAGAACGGCATCTTGTATTAATGAATAAGGGTCTCATCAATACAAATACAATGTATCACAACCTTATTAAACCTAATAACATTCAAGAATTCATGCAAACAAATACGAAACAAAATCAAATGAGAACTTCCAATGCCAACCTAATGGTCTCTCTAACCACTTTTATTAACTTCAACACCTTCCTAACGCTCACCTGAAAATGATGCTTAAAAACGTCAACACAACGGTTGGTGAGAGTCATAGGTTTTACGACACCAATACAAGATTTAAATCAATTACTGTGATTATATAAAAAACAAAACATGGCAGGACAATTAAGCTGACTATTATACATGCTAACATGCAATCGTCCCAAACAAGCAATCACAATTGGGACGGAACGTGTCCCCCGATCCAAATCACAAAAATAGTCATGGAGAGGAATGCTATCCCCAAACCCAGACTCTTGGTACCGTATCCGCACATGTTCATACCTACACAAAGTAGGCGAAACCTCTTGCCCACAAAGTAGGCGAAGAACAATGCAACATCATACAACATGCAACACATAACATATAATAGCTACATAAAAGTCCATGTGTAACTTGAACCATATAATCAAAACATTTCGAAACATATTTTGCATCATTTCCATCTCAAAAAAACATAATAAAACGGGACTATGAAACTCACCTGATGCTCAGCTTACTTGACAAGATCTTGCACGCAATCTAAACATACAAAAACATATGTTACACTCGGTTAGGCTAAATGCCCAAGCTAATGCAACAATCACATGATGGACTTCTAAACCTTACACTAAGTTTATAATCCTTTAAGTACATCTCCCAAATCATTTTCATATCCTATATGACTTTATTTATTAACTTTTACTTTTATAATTTCTGGCTAAATTTTGTAGTCATTTTATGACCACAAATAAAATACCAAAACACCTAATTGATGGTTCTCCTTACATTTCCTAGCTCCCCAATGAGTTGTGAGCTACTGTGATTTTTTAGAAAAAATAATAGTAAGTGGAACTATTTTATAAAAATTCATCTTTACAAAGTACTCAGATTCGGATCTGAACGCACACCAAAAAGTTTTACGTCCTTAACAATACTTAGAAAATGTTTTTGCGTAGCCCTTTGAACTGGAGTTAATAGACACCTAAAATATGACTCATGATTTTTGGCTAACCTAAATTTTCCTTTTAAGTAGGGGTTTTACTCCCCGAAATCAGACCTAAATTTACTGTTTTAACAACTTTTCTTGCGAAAATCATTTGACTAACTTCCCGACCTCAAAACCTTTCGGGGCCAGACTTTTTGGAAACTAGACTCTCTGAATTTAATTTTAGGCTCACGAAAATTGATTATTGCTATTTTTATGACCAAGTTATGATTTGAACAAGATGACATTTCAAAACTGCCAGCTTTTAAATTCAGAATTTACAAACCCTAAAACCCTAATTACACATGCTTAACACCACTAATCATTCAAAAAATGATTTTTAAAGATCAAAACTCTAATTTTACAGATCTTATATAAACTCTAATGATCCACCATAATAATTGTTACATGTTTTAAAGAAAACTAAATAACTAGGGTTTAAAAGCACACCTTAATTCTTGATTCTTGAAACCCTAAATCACCAAATTGATCTTGATAAAAAAATCTTTTTTTTCTTCTTAGGTTCGACCGATCAAAACAAAAGGGAGAGAAAAGTGTTTTAGGGTTTTTTCTAAATTTTGTATTTATAAGCCTTAGAATCCTTGTTGTAGTCAAATTAGTTTCTTTTTTTCTTTTTTCTTATAACCGGCCAAATAACACCCCTTTAAAATATATTTTTTTTTATTATTTTATAAATTTATAAATTTATTCATATATGTATGTTATTTATATTTTTTTCTTTAATTATTATTAATTACACATTCAACCCTTAATTTTGACATTTTTATAAAAACCCCTTTATTCTTCCTTTTAAACATTTTAAATTAAAACTAAATTAAATGACTATAAATAAATTTCATTTCTAAACATATATTTTATTTTCTAACTTATTACTACTAAAATCCATCTAACTAAATTTACTAATCTCAATCTTCTACTCTCACGAACTCTGATTATTTAAATACGTAAATACATAATACGTACACATAATTACATACACACATAAAATTATACCATCATTTTTTTATTGTCACAAAATGTGAACAAAATAAAAAATGCCCATAACAATCGTAACTTCAATCACAAGGAGACGATCACGCTCAATTGATTGGTAACAAAACTCTCATAGAATCACATAAACATATAATTATCAGATCACACAATGAAACTCAAGTCAATGCTAAAAGTTGACTAACTTGCTCAAAGCACAGTTGTCACAGTATCCCTTCCTTAGGGAAATCTCATCCCGAGATTTAACTAATAGGTTCAACATCATCATCAACTAAAAATCAGAAAATACTTAGCTTTCATATGATCCTCACGTTCCCACGTGAACTTAGGGCCACGCTTTGAATCTCGTCTAACTTTCACAATCGAAAACCCACTGCTCACAACTTTGCTTGCCCATACAAGGGTACTAATAGCAACATAACAACTCTAAGCAAAAATAAACATCCAACTACATGAACATCGTTCGTTATCAAGGAAACTCGTCAAAACCTTAAGTTATGTAACAACGTCATTCATAACCTAACCCCGCAACTCATCAAACAAGAACCGTCTTGGAACTAAGTTATGAGTTGTTACAAAGCTCAACGTTTTTGAAGAATCAGCTCAACTTTGAATTTATTCAAAATATAACATTAACCAAACCACCTCAGAACATTCAAGGGTGCACTAAAGTCTGCCAATGACCCTATGTGTCCGACTTTACTTAGTACTTCCAACGATAGCTTGCTTAACGAGCAAATGTGGATACTTAGTTTTTATGAAATCCTCATGACCTCGCTTCAAGTTCCAATGGACTTAACTATCGGAATCCTACTACGCTTCAAACTTTTAACCTCACGATCGATAATCTCAACAGGTTCTTCAGAAAAATGAAGAGTTTTGTCTACCTTAATTTCTTCTACATGCACATGTAGATTTGCATTCGTCCAATACTACTAAATTACTGAGACAATCTTAGTCAATAGGCCATAGGACCGATCCCTTTAATGATCTCAAATGGTCCCACATATCTTGGTGATAACAGGTCTTTCTTTCTAAAATGCAATACATTTTTCCAAGATGACACTTCCAACATCACTTTATCACCAACTTCCACTCTAAATGTTTACGCATATTGTCAACATATCTCTTTTGGCAATCACTAGCCGCTTTAAGCTTCTCCTTGTCGGCTGTCTCTTGTACCAACTCGGACCCAACCAAACTACTTTCTCCAATTTCAGCCTACAGAACGGGCGACCTACATTTCCGTCCAAACAGTGCTTCAAACGAAGCACATCGAATACTCGAATGATAACCATTATTATAGAAAACTCAGTTAAGGGTAGAGGAGTATCCTAATTGCCACCAAAAAAATCAATCACCCACACTCTCAGCATATCCTTCAAAGTCTAAAAGGTACGCTCACTTTGTCCGTCCGTTTGAGGATGATAAGTCGTACGCATGTTTTAGCCCATGGTTCTTAATGCCATGCAAGTCTACCAAAGCCGCGAAGTAAATCTTCCACCACGATCTGAGATGATCGACACATGCACTCCATGCCTTGTTACTATCTCATTAGTGTAAAGTCTCGCCAAATTCTCCATTTTAAAATCTTCACGTACTACCATGTAATATGGCATACCTAGTCATCCCTATCGACTATTAAACCCAATTCGTAATCATACCCACATACTGACTTGACAATCTTGTAATAAAGTCCTTAGTTATTATATCCTACTTCCACTCGGGTATCTCTAGTTGTTACAATAAACCCGAAGGTCTTTGATGTTTTAGCATTCACCTTTAAACAAGTCAAACAATTGCTAACATAGGTAGCAATATCCTTCTCCATACATGGCCACCATACATATCTCTAAGGTCATAGTATGTCTTATCCGCTCTCGAATTTACTAAGTACCTTGATGCGTGAGCCTCTTCCATCATTAATGTCCTTACATCACCTATTAATGAAACCCATAATAAATACATACCTCCACATTCCTTCCTTTCCATTAGTTGGTTCAGGCCACGCAGCATTTCTGTTGTCGCGTTCTCTACCTTGCCTCTTTGCATGAGTACACAACCTAATCCTTGATTTGACGCGTCGCAGTAAACTACAAACTCTTTGGATCCATCAGGCAATGACAATATTGGTGCATTTCACAAATTGCCCTTCAACGTCTGAAAAGCTTCCTCTTGTTCCTTGGCCCACTCCTACTTCTTATTCTTCTGAGTCAGTGAAGTAAGGGGTTTAGCGATCTTAGAAAAATTTACTATGAAACGTCGGTAGTAACCTGCCAATTTCAAGAATAATTGTATCTCGGATGGCGTCTTAGGTACTTTTAATTCTTCATTGCTTCTATCTTACTAGAGTCTACGTGAATATCATTGTTGTTAACCACGTGTTTGAGAAACGCACTTCTTGTAGCCAGAGTTCATACTTGGAAAACTAGGCAAACAACTTTTCCTTCTTCAGCAGCTCCAACACCAACTTCAAATGAACCTCGTGATCCTCCTTAGACTTCGAGTAGATCAAGATATCATCGATAAACAAAATGAAAACCGCTGGTGCATTGATTAACCCAAAAGGCATAACCGTAAACTCAAAGTGTCCATATCGCGTCCTAAATGCCGTCTTGAGAATATCTTCTCCATGTACTCTTAACTGATGGTAACCGGAACGAATATCTATCTTAGAGAAATAACGCGAAACTTGTAACTGGTCGAACAAGTCGTCGATCCTGAGGAGATTCTTGGTGGTTAGCTTGTGCAACTCTCGATAGTCTATGCACATTCGAAATGACCCGTCCGTTCTTTGAACAACACAAGTGCTCCCCACGGAGAGTGACTTGGTCGGATAAAACGTATATCAATGACTTCTAAGGGTTACGAAATACCGAAAAGGGTAGCAAACGAATACCGAATTAAAGGCTATAATACATATAAAGGATTTCACATATGCAAATAGATGTGGATCCAATGACATAAGAATCCTTTAAAGAAAGGATAGAATATCTATACCGATAGGAAACGCAAACAAAAGAGTCAACAAAGCGTATCAAGACAAAAGGAACACATATCGAATAATGATACATATCAATTGATAAATACGAAAGATAGAATTCTTATACCAATAATCGACTTAACTCGACAGAACCAACTAAATATTGTTTTTATAAAAATTCATTTTGAAACAATAAAGACAGTTTTTTTAAATCATCTTAAAATATAAAAAATCATCTTAAATATAATCTTTTTTTTAAATTCGTTTTAAAACATGGTTTTCATAAAAAAAATCAAGAGATATTTATAAAAAAAATGTATCGCATTTTACCAATATAAATCATTTTAAACATACTTTTCATAAAATAAAATTGATCAAAAACAACTTATAAAAATATAAAGATTACCTTAAACATGGTTTTGACACTCCACTAATATCATATTGTTTTCATAAAAATCATTGTAAACGCAGTTTTCATAAAGAGACAGTCATATAAAAGCGCTTATCACAACGTATTCATAAAATCATTTCAAGAATAGTTTTCCCCAAACACCATTAAGATATACTTCAAAAGGATTTCCATAACTTGACATCAATATAAAATATATTACTCAACCCAAGGGCATCGTAATACCAAAAAGGATTGTAAAATACCGTAAAGACTCTAATACAATCTTATTGTTTGAAAGCGAAAGGGAGTATAAAGAACCATATAGTCAGAATAACAGTGAAACGAACATGCACAAGAGAAATATATACGAAGACATTACAAACCAAAAGAAGAACGTAATGACTCATCCGTACTCTCGATCAAAAGAACAACCATTGAAAAGCGCAGTACTAACAAAGACCGCCAACATTTATCCAAAAACCAAAGGAGATATAAAGACGGAGTAAGTGATCGCGCGCTAATATGAGTTAGAACAATTAGTGCTTAAAAGAAATTTTTGATACTCATAGGAGTAATCAGTACCACGAAAGAACCAATGAAACGTACCAATATTCAAAGAAGAAGATCCGAACAACCAATATTCATCAAGACGCCGGATAGAAAAGTTAGATCATCCATACCGACATGGTACGAACAAGGAATGCTAAAATGTGGATTATATATCCGAGAGTTTAATATCCTGAACGAACAATCCAATAATCATAATAGTAGAAATAAGAGGTATCTAATATATTCATAATTGTTAGGCAGAAAGAAACTTGTTGACTACGCAACTGAGCCTAACATAATCGCTCATCAGGTAAAAGAAGGATTCCAATAACTATATAACCATCCTTATCATGATTACACATATCACAACACATTACTCTATCACCTAACAAATAAACACCAATCAACGCAATCATGGTCACAAGTCCACGTATGTGATGCCTTTATAATTATGTTGGCCACCCATAATTATAACCACATCCTTTCACACGTGTACTTATTTCCAAGACTACACATCTTAATGATAACACATATATAAGCACATATACCACATTGCACATCTTAAACCACTTCAATATAACACAGAAAGGATGCTCCATCAAATAAATACTTACTTATATAAAGATAAAATCGAAACGACATAAAGGAACGAAAGTCTCACAACACCTCCAAAATATAAAATATCTGAAAGAAATAATCAATATCATCGTGACGAGGTAAAAGACGGAATAAACTTATGTTGGGCCTCGTTGGGTTTGACTTTGCCTTCACAAGATTCACCCGACTTCGCGGGTCCATGCCTACTACGAGCATTCGACAAGCGATCAACTACCCCATCTCCTTTATTTCCATAAGAGGCTCCTTCTCAATTGACTCCTCTTTTGGATCTCTATAGCGCTTAAGTCCAATTCAGAAAATGGTTCCCCAACGAAACTTCTTATGGTCAGGGAGAGACATGGCTAAATTATTAAGAATGCAGTATATTCTATATCAGATAACGGTAGACAAAATAACTAAATAAAAACTAGACAAAAAGGGATAATAAAAGCTATGCAATTAGGGGGGAAGCATAATAGTTATAATACTAAACACTTAAGCCCTAAAATGCATCTATATGAAGGACTCCTAGGTTATAGTCTAGGCTCAACCACCTACTTCTCTATAACCAAAGGCTCTGATACCAATCTGTCACACCCCGCCAAGGCGGAAACACGAGGCGTAACGAGAATAGATATCATCACAACACAATGGTGTTACAATAGAGAAAACTACATGAACTAAACGAAACATAAGTGTTAGCCTTAATTATATTAAGTCAAACAAGAATGTTATCGATCTTAGAAAGTCAAACTAGGTCTTG
>BQNB010086581.1:0-12958 GCA_026074375.1 Tanacetum coccineum | reverse complement strand
ATAAAAAAGCTCGGTTTCTGACTTTGACTTTGTCGAAAGCTAAGAAAGTTTGACCAAAAGCATTAGTGAGGACATGTCCTCACCAAATTGTCCTCGCTAGAAGGCTCGAATATTGCAGTGAGTGCTTTACTATTTCTCATATAATAAAGCGTACATATGCATGACGAGTAAATATGTAACGGTGTGGGTAGCTTACTTCTTGTCTCTCATTTGGTAGTTTGATTTTGGGGACCATACATGACGTGTTTCCTTAATTTGATCATCTTCTGTGATAGGACAAGCATTTTACCAAGTTATACCAACAATATAGACAAGGACGGAGCCAGGGGGTCTTGTGGGTGCCCGAGACACCTATGAATTGTTTTGATATAGTGTTAAATTTTGAAAAAAAAAAACATCGATTTTTCCTAAATGTATCTTAAATGGATCCGGTCAATAGAAATATGTTTCTAGTCTTCGTCTTAATTCCTTTTTTAACTATGTTGTATTACCGTTAAAAAAATTTGTACACCCTCTCATATTTGATCTTAACTTCGTCCTTGAATATAGACACGATGAAGTGAGACACATTGAATTGTCTTGTTAGCATGAAAGAATGAGTTGACTAATGGGACAAAATAAGCTTCACTTATCATATACTCTCTCCATCTCAATTTATTAGTCTCATTTTGACTTTTTAAAGTCTTTATTTTTCAACTTTGACTATAATTGATACGACACTGTTAGGGGTTGTATTAGTATAAGGCACCACTTCAAGCGTGTGCTGACTCAAAAAGAGAAGAGAAGATTAGAGATTAGTTTATCTTAAACTTTTATTGAATAATTATAATAAAAAGTACAAGAGTATTTATAATAGTTTAATGAGCCATGAGCCTATTATGGCTATTATGACTTTCCTAAACAAATAGTTAAACCTATTGAATGCGAAGACATTCCTAAACAATGACTTTCGTAACACAAAGAGACAACATAAATGACTTTCCTAACACAAGGAGACAACATAAATGACTTTCTTAATACAAAGACATTCCTAAACATAATAAACTATGATAATATCCTAACCATGGGTGTATCATTACCCACTCTTTCACAACCACCTTGTCCTCACGGTGATGTCTTGGAAATTCTCTTGATTCCGGGATCCCATAGTCGTCTTTGAATTTTAGCATTCGTTACTATTTGTTTTCAAATGCTATGCGTAACTTGTGTGGTAAGTTGAAGTTCCTCAAGGTGAAAATCCGAGCTTGGTATGCAGATTACAGAAACAGTTCCAAAGGCCCTATTACTAATTTCAAGGAAGAACTACGGATCTTGGATGAATTGATTGATAAAGGTAATGGATCGGACGAGATTGTTAACAACCGTTTGGAGATTCTTGGTAAATTACAGCAAGTGAATAAGGCCCAAGCTTCGGAAGTAGCTCAAAAGGCTAAGATCAAATGGTATGTAGAAGGAGATGAGAATACGAAGTTTTTTCATGGCATGCTTAACAAGAAACGTAGCCAATTGAATATTCGGGGTATAATGATAAATGGAACGTGGACTGATAATCCGAAGG
This sequence comes from Tanacetum coccineum, assembly GCA_026074375.1. Lineage (NCBI taxonomy): Eukaryota > Viridiplantae > Streptophyta > Magnoliopsida > Asterales > Asteraceae > Tanacetum > Tanacetum coccineum. The sequence continues at coordinate 11,400 of BQNB010086581.1, read as the reverse complement.
CTGTGAAACAGGAATTCTTTCAGCACTTTCGAAACAGGTTTGATAAGCCTCCGGATCAGAATGCTCATATTGATATGCCTTTTCCGAATTCACTTTCGACTGATCAGCAGAAAGACCTTGAGTGTATGGTTTCTAAAGAAGAGGTCAAAAGGGCGGTGTGGGATTGCGGAACAGACAAATCACCGGGTCCAGATGGTTTCACATTTGGATTTTATCGACACTTTTGGTCGACTATTGAAAACGATGTTTTTGAGGCGATTAAGTATTTTTTTCACATGTGGTGAAATCCCGAAGGGATGTAATTCGACGTTTATTGCTTTGATCCCAAAGAATCCCGATGCCAACATGGTTAAGGATTTTCGCCCTATTAGCTTGATTGGGAGTATATATAAGATTATCGCCAAAATTTTGACTAATCGTCTTGTTGGTGTTCTTGGGGATATTGTAAATGAGGTTCAATCGGCTTTCATATCGGAGAGACAAATCCTTGACGGTCCATTTATCCTTAATGAGATTATGCAATGGTGTCGTAGGAGGAAAAAACAATCCCTTATTTTCAAAGTCGACTTTGAGAAAGCATACGATTCGGTTCGATGGGATTTCTTGGATGATATATTGGTAAAATTTGGTTTTGGTATCAAATGGAGAGGATGGATTCAAAACTGCCTTAATTCGTCTAAAGGCTCAATTCTTGTCAATGGGAGTCCTACGGAGGAATTCCAATTCTACAAAGGTCTAAAGCAAGGTGATCCGCTATCCCCTTTTTTATTTATCCTTGTAATGGAAAGCTTACATATATCGTTTCAACGTGTGGTGGACGTGGGCATGTTTACTGGTATTAAGCTTAGCTCATCGCTAAATATTTCACATCTATTCTATGTGGATAATATTGACACCCTTGTTCATGTGATGGAATGCTTTTATCGTGTCTCTGGTCTTCGGATAAATTTGTGCAAAAGCAAGATTATGGGTATTCACGTGGACGTTGACAGAATTAAGAGTGCGGCTTCTAAACTTGGGTGCCTTGTTCTCAATACTCCTTTCCTTTATTTAGGTACGAAAGTTGGTGAAAATATGTCTAGAGTGCACGCATAATACTTGATAAAAATTATATCAATGAAAATATATTTAAAACTCAATATATTCATATATTTTGCATCAAATATTATATAATAAAAAAATATTTATGGTCAAAGATGGAAAATAAAGACTTTAAAATGTCAAAATGAGACTAATAAATTGAGACGGAGGGAGTATATGATTACAAATCTACACTAGCAATAAAAGTAACGTACAAAGTCTTTTCCCTTAAAAACCATAATACAACTAAAGATATAAAATTATGTAATACTTAGTTTTTTTATTTTTCTTTTAACGCCGTCTAGTATTTCATATGTTAAATTGCAATGTAACCACAACGAACTTAATCTAATTTTAGACAAATATGCAAAAGATTCACAGAGGTGTCTTTTTAATGTTGATCCGACCACATATATGATGATTTATCCGAGTTTTTATAAACTAAAAGAGGAGTGCTACACTCACATAAAATTTACAAACAAAATCCCACATAATGACATGCCATATGATGAATAGGATCCAACTAATTCTCTTTCTTTCTTTTTTTATTTTCTTTCTTTTTAATTATCTAACTAATTATCTCTTTCTTTTATTACTTTTTCTCTTAAATATAAACATAGAGCTATTAAAGATCCATTTTTCAAATGCCGACGAGATGAACGCGGTACCTTTTTGGTACAGTATCGGCATCGTTTTTGGGGTACCGAATTTTCCTGACTTATATTCAAAGTACCGTTCTCAGAACCGTTCTTAAACCGGTACGAGTATTGGTTCCGATACAACGGTATTAAAACGGGTAAAGCACCGTATAACTTTTAAAATAATATGTTTTTATAACTCACATCAACCATTTCAACGATGCAAGTAATAAATGTTTTGTAGCTTTTGTAGATTTAGGATGCAAATGATAAAAGTTATATACATACAGGGATCAAAGATTATCACTTACTAGTAGTCACTAGTAGAAAAGACCAAGTATATCAATTCCTAATGCCTATTCCGCCACTAGTAGAAAAGACCAACATTAGGCACTCCAACTACACATATTTCATTCTCCTTACATAGTAAACATAATGACAGCAACATGATGGGAGTGGACTGCTGAAACGCAGATTCTTAGTTAAAAGGGTGTTTGGCGAACTTTAATACCACATCAATATAACACAAACAAACCATCTGATAGTAATACCACATCATTATAACACAAACAAACCATCTTATAGTCATAGATCAGATATACTAGTCAACATTAAATAACAAAATTCTAATTTTGACCCGTTAACCCACTGTGACAGCAAGAACGAATTAACTAGTACCAAAACACCAATCTTCCATCAAGAACAAATTGACTAGTACCCAAAACACTAAGGACGAATTGACTAGTACCCAGATTCTGTTAAACTAAAAATACAGTTTGACGGTTCTATGATTAACAAAAATACTAAACACCATCTATGCAGGATCAAGTGTCGTAGTTGGATGGCTAAATGTTGTATTTGGGAACGCTGCATTCAAAGAGTTGAGATGTGATGATTGTTGCATTTGGACGGCTAAGTGTTGCAGTTGCGGATGTTGCATAACATAACTTGGAATGAATCCACCGTATTGTAGCGGAAAACTAGCATACCCGCTGTGATTTATATCACTTGGAACAAAGTAGTGTCTTTTATTTCCTTGCAACCAAAACAACGGACCATATTAGTCATTTTTATTTCCCTGCAACCAGGGACGGAACTTGAGCAGTTTTACGAGGGGGGCCGAGACGAAAATCATATAATGTATATATACAAAAAAGAAAGACAAGAAATACGCGATAACTCACAAAATAGTACAGTCGAAATGAGCATAAAATAGAAAAAGGTCAGACATATTCATTAACTTTTGACTGGAATGAATTATTCAATGGGAATACCTTCTTCTTTTTTTGGTTTTTGGTAATGATTTTCTCAGATGTCGACTTGATTCTACCCGCGGGACGACCTTTTCCAGTCACTTTTACAGGATCATTCATTTGATCTTTATCCTTGGTAGAAGCACTCATATGTGGTGTACACATGGTGCAACTACTGCTAGTTTTTCCAGCCAAAACTTCACTCTTTAGTTCATTGACTCGATCAAGAACAAGACTACATTTTTCGTCTAGCTCGGATGCCAAGTCCGCAACTTCAGAGAAAGCATTACACATTTTATCATAACGACGTCCAACATCTGAGACAACCCAATTACTATAACTTACTTTAACTTTAGTATGTCTTCTCTTAACATCTTTTCTCCATCTTCGTAAAATATATTTATTTGGAACTAAATATATATTTTCATTGATGAGTACCGTAAGTGCATGCCTACACAACATTCCCCTAAACTCAAACAAACGACAAATACATCTAATATCACATTCTTCATGTGAATCACCCTTTCTGAACCAAACTGCAAATTGCTTCTTTACTATATTTCCATTATCCATTATATCCTCTATGACTTCATATTCTAAATACTCATTTTCTGATTTTAAGGAACCAATGCCACAATACATTTTTCCTGTCAACTCTTCCCTGAACTCTTTAAACTTAGCATTGGTTAAAACACCCTTCATTTGTTCTTCCATGGCATAACGGGTGATTGGTGGGTACCACGAATTGTAAGAATTAAAATCTTCTATGTTCTCCTTCTCGGCCCTATCCCTCAACGCATTTTCGTATTGTTCCACAAATTGCTTCAAGCTAGTTTTCTTATTTAAATATTTATCGAAAAATGAATTAATGCTCTCACTACGTTGTGTAGTAGACATCCCAGCCCAGAAAATATCTTTCACAAAACAAGAAACCCATCGATGCCTTTCAGCGTACAACTCTTTCAGCCATTTATTATCTTCGAGTTTGTACGTTTCTAACATTATATTCCAGGATTCATCAAATTCACTAGAAGTCAAAGAATCATAAACAATAAGAAATCGAAATAAGTGGTTATAGCAGTAAAAGACTTACTTAGTTCCTTCGTCATCAGATTTCACACTATGAGTTTCGGGTGTTTTTGGTGTTTCTGACAAATCATCATCATCATCATCATGTAAAGGAGAAGAAATATATGATGATTCATATGAAGAAGATAAAGATGAAGAAGATTGCTTCATCTAAGATGGAGAAGATGATTGTTGCAGGTTTTGATGGAGAAGTTGAAAGGGTGAGGAGGTTTTTATGAAAAAAATACGGAATGATTTTTTTATAACTTGAGATACTGAATACAGTAATTAACTATGAATATTATTCTTTTATCCAGCTCATCACTCCAAGTCAGCATCCATGTCATTATGTGGTTTTTGTTCGGTAAACAATAAGTGGTTTATAGCATTTCCCAAAACTAAAAAATATAAAAATGTCGATAAACTCGAGTAAGGTTTTGAATGGAAAACAAGGAGTTAAGGGTTCTTATATGATGCGCAAGTGTTGTATTACTAATTTTTGGGGTGATTCAATATTATTCAAACACACGGCAATCCATCTGCTTAGATAATATCATCATTTTGTTCTTAATTACGTGAATTTTTTTTAATAAATTAAACTTGCAATATAAAAATTAAAATTCAGAATAAGTTTATTATAGCTGTCGAAGATGATTACATTTTATTTTCATTCTTTAATGGATCAGTTGAGAGACGCATTCTGTTAACAGTCTAATTTTGCCTTTTACCTTTGGGAGGCATTGCTCCGTCGACACCTAAAACTTTAGTAAGCAACTTCGATTGGTTAACACATTCGATTACTAGAAGAGTAATACAACAAACACCTAAAACTTATGTTGAGCATTTAAAGTAAATTATCAAATGAGTGTGTGGTTGGCAAAGCCGAGTTAGATCACTAGAAGAGTCTACAAAAACATCAAGATGTGTAAACATTAGCATCAATATAAGAATATTTAATTTATACTAATTTCATAACTTTTGACTGGCCTATTTTGGTGTTTTGAGCTACATGGAAAGTCACATCTTAGTTTACGTGGAATAATGAACGATTTCAATTCCACTTTGAAATTCTTTTTAACCAAAATCAAACATGAAATCATCAAATCATATAAAACAGGTAAATAATACTTTTAAAATAGATTTTATGATCATCTTTTATCAAATAGGATTTTTCTAACATGTGCCCCCGGCACATGTTAAGATAGGGACACAGGCTGTGTGTCACAGCTTGATTGACCAGCAGTTATTGTTATTAATCATTATCAGGCCCACAAATAACTACTGGCCAATTAGGCTCTGACACACAGCCTCATGTCCCCACCCTAACATGTGCTCCTGAGGCACATGTTAGAAAAACCCTATCAAATAAACTAGGACATCTTTCGGCAAAAGACTATCTATATATATACACTATACATTATAATGCATTTAGAACATTTATTTTTAGAAACATTTTTTGTTGTGAATTTTTTTCTTTGTGAACAACAATTATCTAAAAAAAATGCAAGAAGCTTTAGAAAAATTACAATGTTACAAGTTGAGGATTTTTTAGCCAATCAACTCAACTAAACGACACATTATCTAAAAACCGACTCAATAAAGAATACGACACAAACATCATCAAAATATCCGCCTTTGAAGGAGAAACCCACCAAAGACACAATTATTACGATAAGCCCAAATTAGCCACCACACCCAAAAACACACCCTTCTAAAACCTTTTATGCTTGTAGGAATCCGTAAGGTATTACGATCCAGAAACCCATTCATCGAAGTATGCACTTCATGATATCCACTCCACCAACGGCAAATCTTGTGGAAAATTAACTCTTTCGCAACAAGGGAATCAAAAAAAATATGACCTTGACGTTCTGTGACGATACCACAATTTGGGACAAACATGACGGTGCATATCTATACTCCCGGGATATATTTAAGATGGGGTAGGTAAAACAATCTATTTCACCTTCCACGCTATGATGAAACCTGATCGGCAATCCGCTTTTATCCATCGAGTTGAGTAGTACACTTCCGAAAAAACCTGTTATCATCAATAACCTTTCTAGCCGAAGCTACCGAGAAACTCACCCGAACCTATCAAGGTCCAATACCACCTATCAGGCGTGACACCAAGAACAACACCTTCCACGTAAGTCGTCGAATCCGTCAACTGATCTTGTTATAAATATATTATCTTTTAATCTATATTATTAAGATAAAGACGTGCAATCGTAACTATCCATCTCATTTTATTTTAGGGTAACCACATTTTATTGTGACACTGTCTCTTCTTAATTTAAAAAAAACCATCTTTTATTTTTATAATTATAATGTATAATTTATTTTTTTATATCTTTAATTTATCATTTATTTTTAAAAATTTTATGCTTTTAATTCAATATCCATTTTGATATTATTTTTTTATCGAGTTTTTAGTTTTTTTTTTCTTTTTTAGTGTCTCCAAAATCGCTACTTTGCGCAAATACCATGCTAATATAACTAAATTAGAATTTAGAGGTTTCATTTTGTTCAATTGCGCCTTAACATGACTTGTCCTTAGAATAAACTGAAATAACAATTCTAGTTAAATTAGGTTGCGTGGTATAAACATTTTACACACGTCATTCACATTTAGTAAAAATTTATCCAAAACCCGTGTAAAAGTTAGAATCAGTAGTCAATACCATCGAAATCAAACATTTTAGCTTTAACAATAAAAAGAGTATCAACTAGAATAAGTAAGCAAATTGAGGCTAATGGTTCAATGGTGTAAAAAAATGCAATCTCAGGTTATGAGTCATATTTTAAAAAATTTAGATGTACATCTCTTTTTGCTAGTCGGGGACTCGCGCAATGCGGCGGCGGGTACCCGATAACTAAATATTGTTGCGAGCAAACGTTGTTCATTTATATGTTTTTCTAACAATAACTTTACGAAATAATGACAATTTTTAATTAAAATAACTATAAACCATACCGATGCAACTATTTCACATCCAGATTACATAAAGTTCAAATTTGAGCGATCTTATTAAAATGTAACATCTTTTTTGATAAGATAGTTTAGGTACTTACTAGTAAGTACAACGACACTAACGAAAAAGATTCAAAAGTTATAACCAATTACCTCAACATTGAAGCAATATCGTACATTGATGTCTGCATTTCTTGAAGTTGAAACATCCTTTGGTTCTTTTTTGTACAAAGGTTACCGGGGTTTTATCCTAAAATAAACAAGTGAAAAATAAGGGTTTTTCTAACATGTGCCCCAGGGGCACATGTTAAGGTGGGGACACAGGCTGCGTATCACAGCCTGATTGGCCAGCAATTATTGTTATTAATCATTATCAGGCACCACAAATAACTGCTGGCCAATCATGCTGTGACACACAACCTGATGTTCCCACCTTAACATGTGCCCCTGTGGCACATGTTAGAAAAACCCATATAGAATTCACAAATCAACTTTTTTTCACATTAACTTAACCTATTAAATGGGCGGTTTCAACATTAACTTAATGATCATGGTTATGGTCATGTAACCACTATATATTCATGGAGGAGGTTATGAGATTAATTGGCTGATTAATGCTCATAACTCATTTTGAAAAGGAGTTACAAACTTTTTTAAATGGGCAATTATTAACACATGTTAGTTAAAAAACGTATACATTAAATCTGGTGTGAATTTGAAAATGTGTATAGTAAACATTGACTAATGGCTTTATATCTTTCCCAAACAACAAATGTTTTGGTCTCTTAAAAATTTTAAGACTTCAAAAATATAATCACACGGGTACCCGCCGGTGCAACGGCGACGGGTACCCTGTGACTATATTTTGCGACGAGCAAATGTTATTCGGTTAAACGTTTTTCTAACAACAACTGTACAAATGAATGATAATTTAAATTAAAATAACTTTAAGCAATAATAATGCAAAGTATTTCATATCCAAATAAACATAAGATCCAAACGAAAGAAAGGAAAACATAAGTAGCATCTTTGAAGCATAAGTTAAAATAGACCGATACCCGCGCGTTGCGGCGACGAGTTCCCGTATAATTAAATCTTTTGGTGAAGGTCTATGTCACACCCCGCCAAGGCGGAAACACGAGGCGTAACATCATGGATATCATCACAACACAATGGTGTCTACTATAGAGAAATCTAAATGAAGGAAATAATCAAATGGACACTATGTGTCATGACAATACCCAACACAAGATAAAGGAGTCTTGCATTACTAAAGTAATGTCGTACACGAACAAAATAATTCAAATACTAACAATCTCCAACAAATAGGTATCAAGCAAAACAAATGTCATAAATGAAAAGACTAAAAAAGACAACTCCACAAGCAATGCCTAGGGTCTCTCTAGCCACTCTTCCTAACATCCTTTTTATCATCACGATACTCACCTGAAAATGATGCTTAAAAACGTCAACATAAAGTTGGTGAGAGTCATAGGTTTTACGACACCAATACAAGATTTAAATCAATTACTGTGATTAATAAAACAAAATATGGCAGGATAGTTAATCTAGCAATTATACAGGCTAGCATGCAAACGCACAAACAACCATAACTAGGACGGAACGTGTCCCCCGATCCAACGCATATCTCACCATAAACGGGTAGGAACGTTACCCCCGATCCAACAACTCATAACACTAGGTAGGAACGTTACCCCCGATCCCAAATATATCACTTACGCACCTAAAAGTCTACCAGCTGTAACTTATACTTAGGCCTGAACCAACACAACATTGAGTCTTATTTCAACCCTCCTGTTGGATTTAAATAGGTAGAACAACTACCCTCCAACCGGAATCACACAACAATGGGATAGGCGTACCCCTCCGCTACAACCAACCACACAACAATAAAGCACATCACATATAATAACTACATAACTGTTCATGCCTAAAGTAAAACCACATAATCATAGCAATTAAAACTATTCAAACCACAAGCATCATTTCCACTCCAATAAATCATAAGAAAAGAGGGGCTATGAAACCCACCTGATGCTAAAGCAATTGCCAAAATCCTCGCACCCAGCTAAACAACAAAATAACACGTGTTACACGCTACTAAGCCAAAAGCTTAAGCACATGTAACAATCATATGATGGATGTCTAAGGTATTTATTTACCTTCATGGGTCACCCCGACACCATGCCCGACATTTACCAATTCGTTTACACACTTTTTCAGTGTTTAACAATTTACCCAAAAACATAGAATTTTAGTGTCACTTTACTATTTTCTAAACCACACCTACTGACTTTTATAAATTTTTATCAAAAATCATAGGTTCAATATCATGATTTTATTATCTCCATGATTTTTTCACTAATTTATTTCCTCTCTTAAGCACCCCAAATAAAGGGCTAAGCTCAATTCGAATTTTAAGTTAGGGTTTTACCCTCACAGACACGACCTAAATCTGACCCGTATTTACTGTTTTGACAACTTTTAGCATAACAAACATTTGAATGACTTCCTGTCCCTAAAAAAAATTCAATGAGGATTTTTTGAAATTACATCAATGAGCTACTGTTTAGAGTCTAGGAAACACTGCAATAAACCGATTACCATCAATGGAGAATATTCACTCTTAAACACAGCCCAAAATTCTGCCTTGCCCTAGAATCAAGTTTTTTAACCGCAATCTAACATAACCAATTGCATGATCATGACCCTAATCAACCATAACATATCTATCATCATTCAAATATCATATATATTCTAAATTTTATGAAACCCTAAATCCATCCTTTATTTTGTAACATGATTAAAAGTTATATAGAAAATAGAATAAATACCTGCGCTCTTACATGCTCCTACCGACTAGCTCTTAAATTCTTGACATCAAACTTGTTTTTCCTCGTTTCTTAGGGGCTGAGGCGATACCATCAAAGGAGAGCAGAATATAGGGGGGTAACTTTGAAAACTTTAATTATGAAGGGTTTACAGGTTTTAATAAAAGTATACAAGTCCTAGTCCAAATCAAAAACCTTTTTCCCTTTTTTTTCTTTTATCTACAAAATTCGTATTTATGTATGTATGGGAAAAAAATATTTTTTATTTATTTTATTTTTTAGTTAATTAATTTCCTTAAATACCTTAAGTTTTACAAAAACTAAGCTAATTTTATAAACTTTTTCTCATAAAAACTACCTTCTTAATATAACCTTCATTTCACCAAACCACTTTCTACTTTTAGAAAGTTTGCTACAAACTTCTATATTTCACTCACCTATTTCATTTCTAAAATGCCACATTTCTTATAAACGCTTAACACTTAATCATCCAACTATTGACGTAGCATTGTATGCAATACGCCAATCTTTTCCATTATCACTAAACGTGAACAAATGGAATACTCATAATCTAACACAACATACTTAAAATGAGATGCCCAAACACCTCAAAATGATATCATGCACATAATTAACTCACTTAGCCCACATAAATTCACATAGCACAACACTTACACACATAAAAATGAACTCTTAGCCATTTCTAAAGGTTTAAACTAACATGCTCAACCTTACCAATTACACCCATAAGCTTCTAATTAAACTCTAATCATTATAACTTGTTCATTATATCATTAATTACAGATGTTATGAAACCCTAATTATCCATCATAATAATTATTACATGATTTAATGATAACTAATTAACAAAAACTTAATTGAAACATACTTAAACCTTGATTCTTGAACAACAAATCACCTAGCTTGATCTTGAATAAATAAAATCTTTTTTTCTCTCTGTCCTTGAGTTCGATCGGTCAACCTTAATCTCGTCCAATGGCACATGCAAACTAGCATCCGCCAAACACTTATTTAGGTTTGACACATGAAATGTGTCATGTACTCCACTCAATTCCTCAGGCATTCTCAACCGATAAGCTACAGGACCGATTCTTTCAAGAATCTCAAATGGCCCTACATACCTCGGTGCTAACTTACTCTTTTTCCCAAAGCGAATTACACCTTTCCAAGATGACACTTTTAGCATAACCCGATCTCCTACCTCAAACTCTAACGGTTTGCGTCTATTATCAACATAGCACTTTTGACGGTCTCTTACCGCTTTGAGCTTTTCTTTTATCAACACCACTTTATCAGTCATCTCTTAAACCAATCAGGTCCAATCAAACTACTTTCCCCAATCTCAGCCCATAAAATAGGCGACCTACACTTCCTTCCATACAATGCTTCAAACAGAGCACATCGAATGCTTAATTGATAACTACCACCAAAATCGATAACACATGCCCTCATTATATCTTCTAAAGTCTGACTCATACATTCACTTTATCCATCCGCTTGAGGATGTTAAGCAG
>BQNB010086580.1:12436-28147 GCA_026074375.1 Tanacetum coccineum | reverse complement strand
AGATTGTTTCCACTTATGGTTAATCTTATTTTGTCTTACATGATTAATATAACTAGCTAATATGTTAACTTAAGTCATTTGATTAGAAAAGGTTTATGTAAATGATAATATTTTTCTTTGATCATTAACTATGTTTAATAATGCCATATTCATACCTTAAGTGATTTGTCGGCGTCAAGTAAACTTTCGACTAAATAACTTGTTTACGTAAACTTTTACGTAGTATGACATTCTATTTGTTATTATCAAAACATGAAGATCATTAAATATAAATATCATTTTTGCGAGAATATTTGTATTAACACTTACCACGCCTACGAGCTTTTTCTTCCTCAAGCCTGATATACTCCTCAATAATAATGTTGGGGTCGTCCATTTTAACCTGTAATAAATCCGCTAAGAGAGAAAACTGTCAAATAGCTTAATATGTCGTATTTAGTGAACTTAATACGCCATATTGATGATAGAGTTGAATACGCTGTATTGGTTTGAAAAAATTTATACGCCGTATCCAATAAATTGAATACTCCGTATTGAGTATTCGATTCATAATATTACAGAAGACTGTAATAATGCAAAAAACACACAATATGCAAAAATATACAATGCAGAAAATAAAACACACAAAACAAACACACAAATACAGTAGAAACTCGATAAATTAATACTCGATTATTTAATAAACTCTCTAAGATAATATTTTTTGCCGGTCCCGACTCGGGGATAGGGTGCTAAATTAATAATTCGCTAAAATTATAAGATAATACATTTTTGATAATTTCTTTAGAAATCTTTAACAAAATTAACATGTTGTTTTTTAAAGTATACAAAACACAACCCATAAATTTGTAGCTTTTTAGTTTGTGGTTCGAGAAAGCAAGATCAGATCGGAATAGATCTTAAGATCTTATGTTATGTTTAGTCTTTATTTTAGCAAAAGTCCAGGGTAGTCAAGTGTTAAGTTGTCGTGGGTTAACTTGTGTCCCAAGTCCAACCCATGTGTTTTAGGGTTTGTTCTCCCCCCACATCTCTGTAAAAAGAGGTGAGGGGGAGGGAGATCTTGGTCGTCTTCCTTCTTTCAATACCAACATTCGAATTAGTGGATTAATACCTTTGTCGTGCTCTTTCCTTTTCTGTCCTATAAGCTACTTATATGTGTTTCGTGTTCTCACAAGTTCAGGTTTCTCGAGCTTTGCTTCTGGGTTGTAAGTCGATCACAAACTAAAGTGATATCAAGAGACTTTGGGGTTTTTCGAAGGTGTGAAGCGAGTCATTCTTGTTGAAGGTTAACATTGTTGTTCATTAATCTGCAACAGCAAGGGTTTTCTTGCTTCGATCTATGACGTCGAGGAACAACATTTATCGTGACGAAGAAGACAATACAGATCGTTATGTAGCATATTAAAAAGAATACACATGGTTTACTTCAGAAATGGTTGTTTTAATATTTGTTTTTGTTAGAAGACTACAAAGAGTCTACTACTTTTTGAAGGGAAGCACGTGGTATTTTCTTTTTATATTGATTTGTGATTGTCAGTACTATCTATCATAAGGTTTATTAATATATAAAGGATAAAGTGAGATTTTTTGTTTTGTTTATTTAAACAAAGATTGCTACTTTTAAAGATTTATTGCACAAGTTACTTTGTTGGGGTTTTCGACTTTTGTGAGGGTAAATCACAAGGTTTAGTCGATCACCAAAGGGATTAAAGAATGACGGGAGCCAAGTTTGACATCAAAAAATTCGATGGAATTGGTGATTTCGGGTTATGGAGAAAAAGATGCGTGCTTTATTAATCCAAAATCCAACCTGATGTGAAGTAAAAAGCCAGCTCTGGATGTTTTAACTCTAGCGGATATGGAAGCTCCAAAACACAAAAGCTGAGCAACAAACAAGAAAGCTCATAGTGTCGTGATTATGGTGTTTAGTAACAAGTTTCTAAAAAGAAGTTACCGATGAGACGACACAGCATGGGTTTGCACTAAGCTTAAGAATTTATACATGACAAAGTCTTATGTCCAACAATTTGTAACCTGAAGAAGAAATTGTATACATTCTTACATGCATGACTAGGACTAAAGAATTTCGACATACAGAGGAGTTCACAAAATTGTTCTTGATTGTAGCAAATATTGAGGTAAAAATCGAGGAGATAAAGATCTTGCTTTATTATTACTCACATCTTCACCACATCATACGAACAACTTTGTGGATACATGATCCAAGACTGATATATCTTGATCCTATGCCTTAGGGTTCCTTTAGACACCAAGGAAACCCTAATGGAGCTTACAAAACCGCTGGATGAATGATAATGCATATCAATTCCTAATTTTAACTCTGCACATATCATAATAGCAGTAACTATACGAACAAGACTATATAAAAACAACACAATATAAACTAACATTACTAACTATACGGGCACAGTACTAACAATGTACTGGCAGCACTACTATTATAGCTAGCCAGTACTAATACTTAGACTATTTTTCTTTAAACTTCACACAGCACAATCTTGAACCAGCATGTATTAACTCCAAAACTAACATTAGTAACTTCAGTAAGTCCTTAATTCCCACACTACCTTGCTCTATGGATGTCGAATCTTTGACTTATAGGACGCTGATGGCCACATTAAATTCAAAGAAAATCAAAGAAAGGTCTAAGGCGAAGGGGGATGATGGTTAAGGGTTATATGTGAGGGGAAGAACTGATCGTAGGGATTCATGTCAGTCAAAGGGGAAAGTCAAGATCGAAGTCTCGAGGTGAAAGTCTCAAGTGCTATATTTTCCAATCTGAGGATTACTTGAAGAGAAACTGTCCAAAGAATAATCGCAAGAAGTCAACATGTTATGTCAAGAAAATGATCAGCCAAGATCTAGTGGTTCAACTTATGACGATTCTGAGGTGATGATGGTGATGAGTGCATAGGTTTTGCTAGATTGGATCATGGATTCAGGATGTTCATACCACATGACACCAAGGTTAGATATATTTTTTGATTTTCTGGAATGCGATGGGGGGCGGTGTACTGTTGGGTGACAATAGGGAGTGTAAGATCACATGTATTGGCAAGGTAAGGGTACAACTAAAAGATGGGTCAAGTTTTGTGTTACACAATGTCAGTTATATTCCTGAATTAAAAAAAACTTGATATCGCTAGGAACTCTTGAAAAAGAAGGATTTATCGTAAAATTGCAGTCGGGAAAAATCAAAGTGATTAATGGTTCCAAAGGTTGTTATTTATCTAATAAAACGGGGATAATTGCTTATACTTTTTAAATAATGGCCATGCAATGGCCAGGTGGCTAATGCTAAGTGTGAAGAAAATACAGTCTTGGGCTCTAGGTATTGGCACAAAATACTAGACATATCACAAGACCAGGACTACAGGTGCTGAAAAGCAAAGGGCTGTTTGGCCAAAGAAGAGTCTAGGTAAGCTCGATTTTAGTGAAAATGTGTTTTGGGAAAGTCACATAAAGTTAGTTTTGGTGTAAGAAGGAACACTACTCAGGGAGTGATAGACTATGTTCATTCAGATTTATGGGGTCCGTCCCAGGTGGAATCACTGCAAGGTAAAAGATATTTTTTTATCTATTGTTGATGATTATTCCAGAAGGGTATGAGTTTATATTCTCAGGTTTAAACACGAAGCATTTGGAAAGTTTAAAGTGTTGAAGCAGTTAGTAGAGAATCAGACTAGGAGGACCGTTAAAAAGCCAAGGACATATAATGGTCTTGAGTTTTGTAATCAGAAATTTGAGCAGCTATGCACTGAGAGTGGGATTGCTAGACATCTGACAGTTTTCGGGACACCACAGCAGAATGGGTTAGCAGAACGTATGAACATAACTCTCAAAGATAAGGTACGTTGTTTATTAATTCAGTTTGGATTGCCCAAGACCTTCTGGGCGGAAGTGACATCTACGGCTACATATCTTATCAATAGGTCACCATCAACAACGATTGAGAAAAAGACACATATTGAGATGTGGTCGCGACATCCAGGTGATTATGAAATGTTGAGGGTTTTTGACTGTGTCGCTTAATCACACGTTAAACAAGGTAAGCTCGAGCTGAGAGCGGTAAAATGCGTTCTTTTTGGGGTATCCCGATGGTGTGAAGGGGTACAGACTATATAGGGATTGATGATGATCAACCTTAAATAGTCACTATAAGCAGAACGCGATCTTCAATGAAAGTGTCATGTACATAGAACACGTTAAGGATTCTGTGCAGTGACAAGTCTGTTAAGGAATTATAGGTTGAGGTGAAACTGCAAAGGTTAAATAATCATACGCCTGAAGAGGATAGACAGATCAGGAAGATGGCGATGATGAAGATGCAGGGGATCAAGAAACCGATCAGCCACCGGATCTCACAGATTATCAGTTGGTTTGGGATAGAGAGCCAAGGACAAGAACAAAACCTTTGAGGTTTCGAGATGAAAGTAATATGGCTGCTTACGCGTTTGTTGCAGCAGAGGAAGAAGATACTCATGAACCATTGACATACCAAGAGCGCAGATTGCTTGTGAAGAACATTCTAATATTGAAACGATATGAAGAAATAGATTGATTCTCTTAGGAAGAACAAGACTTGGGAGTTAGTAGATTATCCAGCTGGGCAAAAGCCAGTGAGCTGCAAATGGCTGTTCAAGATAGATGAAAGGATTGAAGGTGTTCAAAAGCCTAGATACAAGGCAAGGTTAGTGGCTCGTGGATTCACACAGAAGGCATGTATTGATTACAATGAAGTATTTTCTCCGGTAGTTTAACACAAATCTATTCGTGTTCATCCTTTGCAGTTAACTGATGTAAAGATTATGATAAAGCAGCTTGATGAAAAAGACACATTTTTACATGGAAATCTTGAAGAAGTGATCTACATGAGGCAGCCAACAGGATATGAACAAGGCAACAAGGTATGTTTGTTAAAGAAATCCCTTTATGGTTTGAAGTAGTCACCTAGGCAATGGTATAAGAGGTTCGATGAGTACATGTTGAGCAACGGGTTCAAGCGTAGCAGTTACGACAGCTGCGCATATTACAAGAGTTATGCACCATGTGAGTATATCTATCTATTGTTATATGTATACGATATGCCGATTGCTTGTAAGAGAAAGGCTGGGATTGGGTCTACCAAGTCTTTACTTAAAAATGATTTCGACATGAAGGAGCTCGAGGAAGCAAAGAAGATTCTTAGTATGGAGATCGTCAGGGATCGGAGTCGCAAGATTCTGAGGGTGTCACAATCCGGGTACGGTTCTAAGATTTTGAATAATTTTAGAATAGACAATGGGAAATCGGTTAAGAAGCCCTTGGGTGTTCACCTCAAGCTGTCCGTTGAGGATTGCCTGTTAGGGATTGTGGATTTTGAGGATGGTAACGTGTCGTATTGCAAATGTGGTTGGGAGCTTAATGTACTTGATGGTGTGCACGAGGCCAGACATAGCGTATGCAGTAAATGTAGTTAGCAGATATTTGGCGAATTCGGGTAAAAATCATTGGGAAGCAGTGAAGTGGATTTTGAAATATTTGCGGGGTACTGCAAACGTGGGTTTGGTGTATGGAACAAATCATGGCAACCATGTGGACGTAACAGGTTTTGTTGATTCAGACTACGCTAAGGATCCGGATAAAGGTAGGTCTATCACTGGTTACACATTTTTAGTACATGGATGTGTTGTAAGCTGGAAGGCAACGCTACAACACGTGGTGGCTCTTTCAACTACAGAGGCGGAGTATATGGCCCTTACGGAGGCTGTGAAGGAAGCTATTTGGCTAAGGGGACTCTTAGAAGAGTTAGGCGTAGAGCTTAACACTGTGGCAGTTAATTGTGATAATCAGGGCGCGATTCACTTATCGCGGAATCATGTTTTTCATGAAAGGACTAAGCACATCAATGTGCGTTATCACTTTATCAGAGAGGTCTTGGAAGCAAAGACGGTTAAAGTTCTGAAGGTGGGTACTGAACATAATGTTGCGGATGCCTTGACGAAGGTGGTACCTGGACTCAGGTTAGAACATTGCTTGGAGTTGCTGAATGTTGGTGTAGGCTAATATAAAGCCGAAAAGGTCGGAAATTGTTATGTAAGTCTTTTATTTTAAGCAAAAGTCCAATGGTATCAGTGTTAAGTTGTCGTGGGTTAACATTGTGTCCCAAGTCAACCCATGTGTTTTTTAGGGTTTGTTCTCCCTTCATCTCTATAAAAGGAGGTGAAGGGAGGGACTTGTCACTATCTTCTTTCAGTGCAACGTAAACATGTCGATAAATGTTAATCTACCTTTTGCCGTGCTCTTTACTTTCCGTCCTATAAGCTTGCTATTGTGTGTCGTGTTCTTCACAAGTTCAGGTTACCGCGAGCTTGGCTTCTGGGTTGTTTAGACGATTCACAAACTAACATCTTATGGTCAAAATCGGAATCCTATAAGATCTTAAGCTTGCAAAGATACTACGTAAGATCCAAATCGTTTTTCTTTGCGGTATCGTAAATCGGGGTTCAATGACACTATGATCTAAAGTCTAAACCAAGTATTGGGCCTGTAATCTATTGGGCCTCTAGACACTATCTTGTGACACACCCTTCTTGTACAACACGACACAAAATCCAAGACAAACATATGACATCATCACACGTGCACCACACCCATCACTCTATCCCCAAAAACACAATCTAGCAACACATTTTATCTTCTTTTTTTTATAGAAAAACCCCAAAAAAAGTGTAAGGTACCTGTGAGGGGGGGGGGGTCTCACGTCTCCCAACCTACCCCATGACACAAAGACCCCCAAAGATCGCACTGGAAATCCATGGGGGGGGGGGGGGGGGGGGGGGGGGGGGGGGGGGGGGGGGGGGGGGGGGGGGGGGGGGGGGGGGGGGGGGGGGGGGGGGGGGGGGGGGTGGGGGTGGGTGTGTGTGTTGGTTGGGGGGTGGGGGGGGTGGTGGTTTTAATTATGTAACAGAAAAACGGATAACATACCAAGTCATAAAGATGTTAAGCATCATTATAGCAAATGTCAAAAATAATAATCTCACATAGTAAGATAGCAAAATTATTAATTATGATATCAAAAGTACATATAGTAAGAATACATTTAGTAACAAAAATCATAAAAGAGATAATGATAGCAAGAATACATGTAGTAATATACTATCGGGGTACATGATATGCATGTCTTAGGTATGAGTACTCTAAATTACGACATTTTTAAGAAATGTTGGAAACTAGACACATGCAATTCTATTTTATAAAATAACAACCTAGATAAAAAGAACCAAGACACATGCTCGATGACTAAGACTCAATTGACACCAAATTTATCCAACCAATCACACGCTTTGTGTTTTTAACAAAAGCTCGTTGATGGTTCTAAATTCTTTAATGAATATTTCCATCTCCTCATGTTCACGTCTACCTTCATCAATGAATTTAGCCAACATTTCTTTCATAGTTAACCTCCTCATAGGGTAATCGAACGGTCAAGGAGGCTCCCCAAAAATGGTACCTGAAAAGAAAGACATAATTCGAAGTAAAACTATTCTAGAAAACTAAACGAGAAAGCTAACTAAAACTATTGCTGTATCAGACAGTCGATACGTTGTATTCAGTAAACTGGATATGCCGTATCGATGTTTATTGTTGAATACGTTGTATTCAAAGAAAATGGATACGCCATATTCAATAAATAACAACAGACAGAAGAAAAACAAAACTAGATTTATACTAAAAAAATTATACTAAAAATACCAATAAAAAAAAGAAATTAAACAATCGCACTCCCCGGCAACGGCACTAAAAACTTGATGTGTCGTTGTAAGTAGGTATTTTATGTATCAAATTTTACTATTTATTTTATGCCGACTATACCTAAAAACAACACTTTAACGGGCAGTGTACCCGGTCAATTGTAGTTTCATTCGTAAGTAGGGTGTCGATCACTGAGAGTGGAAGTTAACTCTTAATTCTACTAGTATTTTATTTACCTAGGTTTAGTACTAATCTAACCTAATTATTCTAATTAAATCTAAGTAAACCTAAACTAATGCAAAGAGGAGGGTTTTCAGCCTGAGAGACTGGCACGAGTTTAATTCTAATTATCCTAAGGTGATGACAAATAACGCACACAAGTGATTAATAAAAGATTGAGAATCAGTCAAACGTGAGGAAAACGTATTAGCCAGTTTAATCTAATAATATGCCTTGATTGTCTTATTTGTGCAATGATTGTATTAATTCGTTGGTGGTATATCATTTCAAAGTTAGGTGGATCTTCTCCCTATACTCGAGGTTTGTCGTTAGTTAATCATGTCACAATTAACTTAAACCCGCATAAAGCTCACACCGTTGATTATAATTTATCTAGGAAACTATATTTATATGTTTCTATCCCGGACTCTTAGCCTACGCCCAAACAACACCGAAGTTGCAGCGCATTAAATATGTAGGACTAGATCCAGTTGAATGATAGGAAAAACACATAATTAAGTACATAAATGGGTACAAAGAGATAAACATAATCAACATGCAACGAATAAAGAACAAACGATATAAAGACAAATCAAAACATTATATTATCATAAACATGGCTAATACCTAAAGGTATTAGCCGATAGTCATTGTAACAATACACGAAATCATAGATGAACGATTAAACATAATGCTAACCGAACGCGTATTTGGTTGCACGAAGATTACAAGAGTTTTCCTATGATCTTGAGGCTCTTTTCTGACCTTCTATGCTATTTTATTCGTCTCTTGGTCGACTTGGTGGTTTAGGGATTCACTTGCATACCTAAAATTGAGTTTAGGGTGTTGTGTTTATAGAGTCTGGAAACTGGTCGATACGCCATATCGGGCGATGTGGGATACGGCGTATTGGGGATTTCTTGGAGTAGGGACCACGTTCGATATCTTCCAAAATATTCACATTCTATAACTTGAATATGGCGTATTGGTCTTCCCTAGATACGGCGTATTGGATCTTGTTTTCTTTGTGGTCTTTATTGAAGTGCAGGAACAGATACGCTGTATCTTCCTTGATGGATACGGCGTATTGGTTGGCAGAATCAGTTTTCTTCATATTTCTTCGTTTAAGCACCAGAACGCGTGCCTTTTAGTTAACTTTCACCAAGTACTCCATAATTACTGCAATTCTCAAATACAAATGATTAAGTAACAATTCTTTGCAATAATTATACAAAATGGGTTCATTACATGGGATAAATGATGCTATAAAAGTGACGTTATTTGATGTCATCAAACACTCATCAAGCTGGCAAGCGGTGCTTGACAAGTGCAAATAGACTACTCAGGCTTCAACAGAATCTGTGCCAAGGATATGTACCCTTTTCCGGAGATAGAAGAAGAACTAGCATCATTGATGGGATACCCATACAAATGTTTCCTATGGCTCCCCAAGGAAAGTAGTCAAGTAAGAATGGTAGAGGACGACGAAGAGAAAACATGATTACATACTGAAGAAGGAGTATACTGTTTCACTCACATCTGAAAGGGCTAAAAAACTTTATAGCAACACTTCCAAGAATGGTGGAGAAAGTATTAGCCGATCAAAAAGTCCGGAATATGGAAGTCTACCTAAAAGAAATAGTCATGAAAAGCAAGGACGAGCAGAGCTTAATTAAAGACGTGAAGGAAACATTGAATAAACTGAAATGGGTGAATATGAAAATCGACTAAAACGAAAGCACCTTTGGAATGAAGGAAGGAAGGTTAATAGGCTACACCATAATAGAAGAGGGAATAAGGCCAGACCCAGCAAAAATACAAGTGATAATGAAAAGCCACACCCTAGGAGGCCCAGACCAGATACCACACCTATCCCTACAGCTAGCAAGCATCGACGGGTTTATACCAAAACTAGCGGAACTCATGTTTCCCATACGAAAAGTTCACCGAAACATAGATTTGGCGGAAGGGCCCAGCTGGACGAGCGAGGCCGAATAAGCCATCCAGAAGATAAAAAGAAAGTTGCAAAAATTGCAAACACTAACCATGCCAAAGGAAGCAGAAGTGCCAATACTCTGCTTATAACAAAAGAGTGAGACAATTAGCTCTATGTTATTCATGGAAAGATGGGGAGTTCAAATACCCATCTCTTATGTAAGTCGATCGTTACAAGATATTGAAACATGCTATACTCCGACAGAAAAAACAATCCTAGCTTTAATTCACACAACACGGTCTCTAAGGACAACTTTCCAGAAGCATCAAATCAAGGTTGTGACAAATAGCCCGATGGAAGAAATATTAAAAAAATTGGAACTGGAGGACGCTTGGATAAATGGGCAGCAGAGATAAGAACATATAACATCTCATACGTCCGAACCAACGAGGCCGAAGGACAGATGGTGAACAAATTCCTCAAACAGAAAGAACTCCTGCCACATATGTGGAAAGGAAAAGAGGAAGGGGCACACAGACAAAGCAACGAACCCCAAGAAGGACTAACCCCAACTCCAAGGGCATGGAGGTT
The DNA here is from genome assembly GCA_026074375.1 of Tanacetum coccineum. NCBI lineage: Eukaryota > Viridiplantae > Streptophyta > Magnoliopsida > Asterales > Asteraceae > Tanacetum > Tanacetum coccineum. Next base: position 17,646 of record BQNB010086580.1, on the reverse strand, counting down.
ATACTTAAGAAGAGAAGCAGGAAAAGAAGGTTCGGGCGTGGGTATAATCTTACTTGGCCCTGATGAAAAAACGTACTCATATGCTATCCGCTTGAACTTTGATGCACCGGACCATAACATGGATTATGAAGCACTACTGGCAGGACTAGTTGCCTCTGCCGGCAAAGGTATGAAAGATTTACACGTCTTTGTTGATTCACAAATATTGGTCGATCAGGTGGAAGGAAGCAGGACCCCAATAACGGAAGAAACTAAGAAATACAGAGAAGAGATCATGGATGCAACGACCCCATTTCACAGGTTCCGGATCACGCATCTTCCCAAAATTTGAACTCCAAAGCAGAAGTACTAACCGAGGTGGGAAGCAACGACAAAGAGAGAAAAGCAACAAGCAAGGTACCAATGAGAAAGCCAAATTACAATTGGGAAACTAGTGGAAGCAATTGAATGAACTTGTAACAGCAACACATATCTAATAGCATTATGTAACCCATCCGAGGTAGCCATTTTCAAAGTGTTAGCTTACCTCGGAGGGCCCATCTATTTTATATTTAAGTATTCAGTTTTTCATTTAATATGATGAGATCAAATTCCTTTGGATAAATAGCAATGATGCAAACACGAAGCATGATAAGATCCAGATGGCTCGCTACCTCCGGATGATGTTAGAACAACAAACATACCCCATAAACACGAAACACACATGGGAAGGCAAAGTCAAAACACAAAAACTTTGGCATAAGGCCAGAGGAGGGGTCACGACGACCATCTCCTTCCGAGCAAATAACTTCGATGAACAACAACGTCGTGGAGAGAACATATACCAATGAACGATGGAGGGAACAAGAGCAACCTGTAAAGTATACGAACATAGCTAATGAACACTTGCTCTTGCATATGAGTTAATCCGGATATAGACATCCGACCCAAACAAAAAACATATAGATAGAATAAACATAAGGCGTTTAGGGCATAAACCAATGCTAAAGTGCTAGATACACACGTATAAACATTACAAACAGGCTATACAATATGGAAACACGTCAAAATACTAAACCACGAGTTAACATTACATTGAAAAGAACTTATTACAAATAGCCGAACGAAGTTGGTGATACAGTTAACCGAACGTAGTAAGTGGTTACATTCAAAGAAAAATAAAATAACACTTAACAAGCAAGTAATCAGGCAAGTTTAAAGGCCAGACATGACAATACAATCTTTGCTCCAGGAAGCGATATTGGACCCATTAAACCTACGGAGGCTTGACCAACTATACTAAAGGTCCCACGGGGGAAGCCATTCAGCTTAAGGCGGGTGGCATGACTCAGGATCCGCTGGATGGACAACCATATATCTACAGTCAGTTTGCCCCAAGCTTGAAGCAACAAATGTTCTATGGCATACCACGCGCCCCTCCCCTAACAGAAAATGGACTTACAAAAAACGATGAAAGGAAAAGACTAGAAATCTAAACCCCAAAAGGGGTAGCAGCAACCTCTTCATCAACGGTAGAAGAGGGCAAAGAACCATCACCTTTCCCTCCAACAGAAAGGGCCACATCAACATCACTAGGGCCGGCGGAAACACGCTCCGACCCTATCAAGGTCAACTCAGCGTCATTATCGACAACATGAGATGCACCTTGCATAAACACACTTCTTGGGTTGGCATCAGTAGCGCTATCAGTCATCTCATGGCTCGGCCCATCAACCATGTCCACTCCTCGTTTAGCCCCAAGACGGCATGAGAGGAAGTAGGAACGATATTACAGGGCAACTCCAAGGATGCGGAAGCAGGTGTCACAGTCGACTCCTTTACAGCAGGAGGAGAAACACGAGCATCCCTTGAAGCGGGGACGTTGGCCGAATGAGCCAATTTTTTAGGCTCAAGTTGGAGGATGATAGATAGAGGTTCAGCGACATACTCAAAAATCTTGTTTAAAAAAGCATAATCAGTTTGGGCAACAAGGGGGAAGCTTCAACAAGCCTACCCTGCGCCCCAGGCACAAAATGAGAAATCTTCTCTAAAACAGCAGCAAACTCTTCTTTAGTCTGATGCATACTCAACCCACGCTCAAATCCAACACTAACGCCTAGAGAAAGGAGTTCACCCTAAACTCTGCTAAATTCATCAGAAGCAAGGAACTTTCAGACCAAAACCTAAAACTGACCCTGGAAGAAGGATGCAAACTCCAGGGGAGTAGCCTTCAAACGAAGGATCTCCTCATCTCTCTCAGCCTCCGGAACAGTGGCCCGGTTTAAATCAGCAGAAAGATGAGCCACCTCAGAATGCAGATTGTCGAGGCTTTTGGTAAGGGATTTGATCATCTTCTTCCTCTCCTTCCCTTGGCTTTAGATTTTGCAAATGCATCATCAGAAGAGGAAAGTTTATCATTTAAGCAAGCAACCTATCTTTGCAACTCAAACACCTAAGACTCCAACCCAGTCAAACTAGCAAACTTCTCCTGATAACCCTTCAGTCTAGAATTCGTTGATTGAACATACTCGTGATGAGACTGAAGCAAACCACGATATCAAGCCAGGAGCTCACCACCGTGCGACATCATCAAACAATAAAGAACACTCATCTTGGCAGTTAACTGATCAGAAGATAAAGCTTCAATCTGGACCATTTTCTCCGGTGTTAGAAACTGGTCCACCACAGTCTTGCAAACAGAAGGATCCTTAAAAACTTCCTTGGTCATAATCGTAAGAGTAGGCTGGTGTGGATCATCCCACTCCTCACGACTAAACTTATAGTTCTCAGCAACACTACCTTCAGGATAGGTGGCATAGTAAAGCCCAGGAGAAAAAGGGAAGAAGTCCATATGAATAGCATCCCTGGAAATGTCCCTAAATGAAGAAGTAGGGCCGGGCAAAGGCCGTGGTCGGCTGACACCAACAGACGATGTAGCAGCGACATCGGTCATGATACCCTTGCCCTGAGAATCTGCGAAATAATAAGCAATAAGATAAAGGGAGAGGGCATGAATATAAACAAATTAAAGAAGGAAATAAGTACATTGGGCTCTAGGACCTTCAGCAGCGGGAGCAGCAGAACCCCCGCTCTGGTTCCCTGATGAAGGGATCATAGCAATAGAACGGATAAGAGTGACGAGCGGAATCTCAACGCAAGCATCATCATCACTTTCATCATCAGAATTTCAGCAAATAGATTGGGACGGGTAATACTACCGGATGATTGAGCCAGGGCAGACCTAGTGCGCTTGACAACATGGCTTGAGGTTGCACCGGAGGTAGAGGCCTTTCGCTTCTGAGAAGCTTCACCCTTGACAACAACCTTGGTACTAGGGTTGCCAAGAGTAAGATACTTCGGAGTAGGATCCAACACAGTAGCATCAACAGCAGCAGGTGGAGTACAATAGAAGGGAAGCCTCAGCAGCGTAGGCCTAATGTCATAATGAGGCTCCTTTTGAACCTCAACACCAGTCCACTCGGGAAGGCAAAAGAAATCGTAGATACCCATAACTGCAAAAAATAGAAACAAGATTCAGCAAAAATAAACAAAAGATAAGGATACAACAAAGAAAGTTAAAAGCCCCCCTCCCCCCCCATCGCGTACCATTTCCATCGGTACCCCTCAGTACCGGATCATAGGTCCAACTCTTCCAGAAACGACTCAACCCAAATAAGACCAAGACCCCCTCAGGCATATCCCTTAACTTAACAACATATGTGCTCAATCGGCGCACATCATCCATGTTAAAGGAACCGGCTGGAGGCTTCAGATCGTTAATTGCTGAGTTTGAATGCCTCGAAGACATGTAGTCGGGATAGCCCTCCGACCAATCAGAAAGAAACCACTCTTCCAATGCGTCATACAAGAACGGTTGTTATCAATGCAAACTGAAGATGGAGCACGACGCTTGGCAAAAGAAAACCAATGACCTTGGTTACAAAGAGTCTGAGAAACCCTAAACAACGTCACTGTTGGCTCAATCTATAAAGACCGACAAAGTACCTCAAAAGTAACAACCTTGTTAAGGCCCAAAGGACCCAATTGAGAGAAGTGAACCTTGTAATGCTTGATAAGAGCAAGTAAGAATGAAGAAAAGGGAATGCGAACGCCAGAAAAGTCAAAGATATGATGATACACACCAATAGCATCGTCCGGAAGCTCGGACATCACAAATTCTTCTGAGGGGACCCGAGGCTGAAGGTCACGAGGAATTTTATACTTAATAATCAACTCGTTTAAATCATTCTAGGTGAGTCGGGAGTAGTACATGTCTATATCTTTTTAGCCATAATTCAAAAATAACAAGGGAAGAGGAAGATACCTAAGCAGGGGAGGAAGGAATCTGGAGCAAAGTAAGCAGCGACAGAGAGGAAAAAGATAGCTCTGAAAACAATATGTGTTTTTTACTACAGTAAGAGTGAAACAAGAAAGTGAAACGGGGGTGGTATTTATAGGGAAAGAATGGAAAGGCGTAACGGTTGGGTAGTCATTATAGCACACTACATGTCAGCAAGAAAACATGTGGCTACAAGAAGTCCACGTCCGCAAAACACATGACATTAATAACACGAGTCTAACATTATACACTGTCGCTTTACGCGGCTATTCTTCTAGTTTCTATTTATATATGTAGAGATGCATTTTCAGTACTTGATCAAAAACTCAAAAATCAAACTAAAACAGTAAAACAGGTAAAATGAGGTATGCGAATTAAAAAAAAGTTGATTGTTAATAAAGCTGCGAGTAAGAGCACAGGGTGTGGTAGCACCGGATTTGGCGTTATGCCTATATGGCACGTGCGTTGTCGGCGTTACCATACCGAATCCTCTCGTATTGCAACGTCGTTGGGCTGGGCATTTAGCCACCAACGTGCGTTGTAACTCAAATAATTTGAAAAAAGTAGTTGTTGGGCTACTTCTGACGGTTACAAATCTTTTTTTTAAATTCCCACCTTATATATATTATACCCTCATTTAATCAATTTTCACACAAATAAGTCAAATTCTGTCTACCAAAAAACTCATTATTTGACAATGGATCCGAATCAAAGTGATGAAGAACGTAACAACTTTTCTTAAGTCGATGACGAAACCGACATCTAATTTATGATGCAAGCGTACGAGTAGAACCAATGGTTACAACAACAACAAACTCGACATTATTTTACTCGTATCACGATCTACCGTGAACGTGACGATGTCGAAAAACGTTTGATGCGCGACTATTTT
>BQNB010086579.1:0-28148 GCA_026074375.1 Tanacetum coccineum | reverse complement strand
TACTTTAGTGATGAAAATTCATCAATAGATGATCTTACATTAGATAATGAATCTGATAGACTATGCAAGATTAGTTTAAAAATAATCACTAAGAATCAAAATGTAAAAGCTATTAAAAATAGTTTAGAAAATGAGCTTAGTGAATGAAAATCAAAATTGACTACATTCGAGAAAAACAAGGGAGTTAATCTCGAACGTACAAATTGTCAATCACTCAAAATCGACAACAAAAAACATAAAAAAGAGGCTCTTAAACAAACTAAGTTTGAAAAGAGTACACATTGTTTAAATGAAATGTTGAGTAATCAAAAACCCTCCTGTGATAAATTGGATCTAGGCGTTAACTCATTTGAAGCATCAACTAGTGGGTCCAAGGAAATGAAATTTGTGAAACCTCGAAAAGAAACTCCTTCTGTTGGCGGTCCCCCAAATAATGAGGGTGGCCCTCATAAAGTCCAGATGGCCCCCAAAGCAATAAGGGGCCGACTGTCTATTCACCAGAATCTATAAAATCTGTCTCTTTTCAAAAATCCATTTTATGTCCTAGACCAAAACATATAATGGTTAACAATGTTAAAATTCACATTGCTAGTGATAATGAGGTTAAACAATTTTATAAACCATCGTTAAAACCCGAAGTTGGATTTTATAAACCAAATTTTAGGTCAAATACTCCACCACTTAGAAAAGTCAATAATCATTATCCTCGTTCTAAGACACCGCAAGCAAAAAGGAATGTTGGTTGACAAAACCAACCTCATGGTTTTCCCGTAACTTGGAACAACTTCCAACCTCAAAGTTACATGCCATAGGAAATGTATCCTCTATTTCCACATCCCAATCAAATGCATCAAATGCAGGGGATGTTTAGCACTAACAACTTTGGACCCATGAGATATCGGGGACCGAATGTTTGAGTTATTGTCTGATATAAATAGATATGCCTTGGAGTCGACTTGGAACCCGATAAATAGATAAAAGATAATAGATGCTCTAAACACATGACGGGTAACCGAAAGCTCTTCTCGACCTACAAGGCATACTGATTCGTGGTATAGCACACACTTATATAGCAACCCTATTACAGATCCTGACCGAATGCCCTTGACCAAGGCAAAAGGTCAAATTCTATTACTATTCTGTTTGATAAACAGACTTAACTATAAACAGAATTAACTACGACCAGTACTAACTCTAGTACTGTTATACTCTACCAGTACTAATTAGTACTAGCCGAGAACTTAACTTTAGTACTAGCCAGTATTAACAAATACGTACAAAACTAACTAACTCTACCAACTATAACTAACTGTTATACTACCAGTATTAAAGTCTATACAAATCTATTTTCCCAACAATCCTCCCCTAACTTGATCTTCACTTGTGAACTTCAAGTTCCTTCAAAACATTCTTGATCTTTACTTTAAACACTTTAAGCTTTCTGAGGATGTTGTAAATAGAATTCTTCAAGTTGTTCTTGATCTGCAACACTTCAAGTCTTCTTTTTTTATCTTTGCAGCAACTATTCTTCAAAGCTTTCCAGCAATCCTCAGTACCATTGACAATTTTGTACATCAAAACATAAAGTTTTAGTCTATTCTCATCACTTCCAGGTGTGTTAACTCCTGTGAGAGGTGAATCATTGAAAATTTTAAATGGATTTGATGTCTCTTTACCAGTTAGCCATTAACTCTGGAGTAGTCAGTCCTTTGGCCACCAGAAAGGTGTATGTCCATGGTTAACTGAAAACCATTTCAACTCTCAGTACTTGAAACATTGGTGAGTTGAATACCATATGGTTTTTGGCAAACCATTACAGCCATAAACGGATTTGATATGCCTTTACCTGTAGCCGTTTGCTCAGGGCTAGTCAATCCTTTGGCACCTAGAAAAGCTCTGATACCACTTGTAGGTCCTTGGTTTAGGATCTGACTAGCCTTTGTGAGACTATAGATAACTCGGATAAATCCAAATTAACTATATGAGAGACACTGACTATGAATTCTCAAATGTTAATGCGGAATCTTAACACAAGAGTAAAGAAGAAACGATAATACTATAATGCTATTAAGCTCTATGTTTCTATAATTATTTCTCAAAAGTTCGTGTAATAACACTGTGCCTTTAGGGTTCCTCTTATAACACCAAGGAAAACCCTAATGCTTAACAAACGTTGTAAAAGGATAATACTCATCCTTTCCTAAGATATCTCCTAAGATATCTCTAAGATAACTATTACTATTCTGTTTGATAAACAGACTTAACTATAAACAGAATTAACTACGACCAGTACTAACTCTAGTACTGTTATACTCTACCAGTACTAACTTAGTACTGCCAGACTTAACTTAGTACTGCCAGTATTAACTTAATACTAACAGAACTAACTATCTCTACCAGACTTAACTGTTATACTACCAGTATTAAGTCTATTACAATCTATTTTCCCAACAGGGAATGTGTCTTCCATTTCCACATCTTAATCAAATGCATCAAATGCAAGGGATGTTTAGCACTAACAACTTTGGACCCATGAGATATTGGGGACCAAATGTTTGAATTGTTGTCTTATATAAGTAGATATGCTTTGGAGTTGACTTGGAACCCCATGGGTGGATAAAAGATTGTGGATGCTCTAAACACATGACGGGTAACCGAAAGATCTTCTTAACCTATAAGGCATACAATGGAGGTAATGTCATTTTTGGTAGTAATCTTCGCGGTAACATCATTGGCAAAGGTACAATTTCTAATGACTCTCTCAATATAGATAATGTAGAACATTTAGATAACCTAAGATTTAACTTGCTAAGTGTAGGTCAAATATGTGATAATAAATGTAGAGTAACTTTCTCTAAACATGATAGTGAAATCACTAAGGACGGTAAGGTTATCAATAAAGTATTAAGAAGAAAGGCTTATATGTGATGAAATTAGGAAATAAGCCGAAAGATAAATTTGTCTTGCAACGATTGATGAAAACTCCACTTTGTGGCATATGAAATTAGGTCACGCTAATATGCGTCTTATTCAAATGTTAGCTTCTAAGGAACTAGTTAGAAACTTACATAAGCTTAAGTTTGATCAACACTTTTGTGATGCTTGTAAAATTAGAAAACAAGCTCACGCTAGTCACAAAGCTAAGAATGTAGTCTCAACGACTAGATGCTTAGAACTTCTCCATATGGATCTCTTCGGTCCATCCGCTGTACAGAGTTACGAAGGAAACCTCTACACCTTAGTAAATAGAGAAGACGTTATCCTAAGTATACATAACAAATACCTTAGGACTAAGAACTTAAGCCTTTGAACAATTTTGAAATATTTAGTAAGAACATAACAAAACCAATTAGGAATGCTCAATAGTGTCAATGTAAGACGTACCACGGTAAGGGAATTTAATAATGAAGTGAAATTTTAGAGAGTTTTAACTGCACAGTATTTACACATAACCTTCCTCAGCTCCACGCACTCCACAGTCAAATGGCGTGGTAGAAAGAAAAATAGGACACTACAAGAAATAAGTAGAACCATGTTGAATGAACAATCGTTACCATAAAAGTTTTGGTGTAACGCCATAGATACTTCAACATACATCCTTAACCGAATCCTAATTAGATCCATCTTAGTTAAACACTTATGAAACTCTGAATGTGAAAACCTACTTTTGATTACTTAGAGTGTAAATACTATCGTTTTAACACACTAATGATTACCTACAACAAAATTTGACCCAAATGGAAACGAATGTATCTTTTTAGGTTACGGCCAAAATATAAAAAAAAATTCCCCCCCCTTTACAATATCCTAAACAAACACACCATGAAAATCGAAGAATCACTCAACGTGACATTCGATGAAACTCATCCACCCTATAAGACATCGCCCTTGGTGGATGATGACTTAGATGAAGGAGAAGAAATTAAGATTACCGAAAAGAAAAACCTAGAAAATCACATTGAAGATGAAACTTTTGAAATTAACGAAGTAGTCAATATTAAGGAATCTAGGAACCATCCGATTAGAAAATGTCCTAGGAAACCTTAATAAAAGAACTCTTAGGTCACAAGCCCAAAATCAAAGTAACTTCTTTTGTTTTATATCAACTATAGAACCTAAGAATGTGAATGAAGCTTTAAAGGATGAAAGTTGAATAATCGCTATGCAAGAAGAATTAAATCATTTAGTTGCAAACGATGTTTGGGAGTTAATACCACAACCTAAGAATATAAAAATCATAGGAAACTAAGGGGGGGATGTATAGGGTAATTTAGAAATAAATTAGACGAGAACGGTGTTGTCTCTCGAAATAAGGCTTTAGTCGTCCAAGGTTATAACCAACAACAGGGCATCGATTATGATGAAACTTATGCCCTAGTTGCTAGATTAGAATCTATTAGAATATTATTAGCTTATGTTTGCGCCTTAGATTTTAAGCTATTCAAAATAGACGTAAAGTGCATTCCAGAACGGTTTCATCAATGAGGAGGTATATGTGGCACAACCTCCAGGATTCATTGATTTTGAGAAATGGGATCATGTTTATCAACTCAATAAAGCTTTATATGGTCTTAAACAAGCACCCAAAGCTTGGTGTGATAGATTAAAAGCTTTTCTTATTAAACATGAGTACAAAATGAGAATGGTAGATAACACACTTTTTACTAAGAAGAAAAGTTCAAATCTCATCATCGTTCAAATATATGTTGACGACATTATATTCGGTTCGACTTGTCAAGACATGTGTGATGAATTTGCCAAATTATGCATGACGAGTTCGAGATGAACATGATGGGTGAACTTAACTTCCTTGGATTACAAATAAGACAAATGGAAGATGGAGTTTTCTTTAATCAATCTAAAGATATTAAAGAAATGCTTAAGAAATTTGGCTTAGAAGAATCTAAACCAATGAAAACCCCCATGTCCTCGGATACTAAACTCATGAAAGACGAAGAGTGTGAGTCGGTAGATAGTACCAAGTATCGAGGCATGATAGGTAGTTTACTCTACCTAACGAAAAGTAGGCCTGATATCATGTTTAGTGTCTGCCTTTGTGCACGCTTCCAAGAGGATCTCAAAACCTATCATCTTGAAGCGGTTAAGCGTAATATCTGATTTATAAGGAACTACGCACTTAGGACTATGATATCCTAAGGAGTCCAACATAAAAACCATAGTATATGCCAACTCTAATCATGCAGGAGATTATGTGGACCGAATGAGCACTAGCGGTATTTTTACGTTCGTGGGATGTTGTTTAACATCTTAGTTCTCGGAGAAACAAACCGGTCTTGCAATATCTACTACCGAAGCCGAATACGTAAGCACCGGAAAGCCATGTCAACAAGCACTATGGATGAAACAAGCTCTCATATACTACTACATTTAACTCGACGATGTCCCGATCATGTACAACAATAAAGGCGCGATTGACCTTAACAAAAACTCGGTGCAACACTCGCGAACTAAACACATCAAAATTCGTCACCACTTTCTTCGTGATAATGTCCAGAAAGGACATATCTCTATCGAAAAAGTGTCATATGTAGACAATATCAGCGACATTCTCACTAAACCCCTTAAACATGGATCATTTAACTATCTACGTCTTGGTTTAGGAATGATGAAACATATTCCATAAATCGTTCTTCTTTTCTTCTAGTCTCAATTCTAGTCCATGTTCAAGTTTGTGTCGTGACAACTTAATTACTTAATCCAAAGTACTTTAAATATTTTTGATCCGCGAAATGCAAATTAAAACATCACTCCACCTCCACTGGAGGCGGCCCCTATATCAAGGGCGGCCCCCTGATTAAATTAGGCGGCCCCCATATCGATATGGGACCGCCACCAGTCGGGACAATGGTCTACATTCCTCTTTCTGTTAAACAAAAAAACAAACACCCCCTTCTCTTAAAACCTACAACAACGAAACACATACATAACCTACCAAAAATCAAAATCGGACTAATTGACTCAAATTGAAGATCAAATCAACATCAACAATCAATCCTAACAGAATAAACATCATTAATTATAAGTCAATTCATCTATTTTCTTTCAAATTTGTGTCTAGGGTTCATGATGAACACAAAATCAAAAATTAGGGATTTTCATTTTTCTTTTGTTTGTGTGCAATAAGGACTATAATAACACAATGTATAACTAATATGCTTCCCGTAGACATAGGATTTTTATTAGGGATGTTCATGTTAGTATTGCTTGTTTTGTGCTGCATTATAGGTCATGCTGATAATACATCAATGTATAACTAATATGCTTCCCATAGACATAGGATTTTTATAATTGAGTGTGTTTTTCAAAGTTTTTCATTCGCATAAAAACCTCAATTTTCTTTCAAAATCACTTACTTTAGGAACACCATAAAATTGTTTTAATACATTGTTAATACATCTCTTTAAAGCCATTTTTTGTCATAACATGCATAATGTCTCATGAACAAAATTTGAATACATAATTCTTATGTATTATTCTGACATGTAGTGGTATGTCTAGCTAAAATCTGAATTAAGGAGTGTTTGGTTAATGTCATTAGGTTTTCTGTTTGTAGAGTCATGACTTAAACCGCAACTCCAATTTGTTACAATTTGGTCACTCACTGAGGTCCTCACAAATTCTTGTTACATTATGAGTTCATGTATATATATAAAACATGGAATTCTCTTCATCTTTTCTTTATATGGTGACACATTTGCCTCATAAAACTATCGAAGATCATCAAAACACAAAAAGTTACATTCCTAAAATCTCAAAGGAATACAATTCACCTTTAAAGATGAGTTTAAGAACCTTAAAAGTCTATTGTATTCATGGGTCGTGGTAGTTTTCTCGTTTTTGATGACGTGGTTTGCGTTAGATCCTATGTTGTAGTCATATTGGGTTTTAGTGTCATTCTTGATGAATTAAAGAACAATTCGTCTACCTCGTTTCATTCTTGTAAGATATCTATAGTTAAGAACCGTGTTCAAACTCACCTCTCGAAGGTCAATGTGTTACTGAGTTGTTCATCCAAAAACCAATTTCGTTCTCTTTACAATTGAAGAATTCGGTCAATTTCTTTAAATGTTCTTTTATTGGTAATTTCTTTTACCGACAAGTGGTCACTATGAGATCATTGCAATATAGTATACCATATGTGTGGTACTTATCAAACCAACACTCCTTAGCCCCAATGAATCAAAAACTATGTTCAAGAGAGGAACGGAGGGGTGGGGGTTTATATCGGTCACTCATATACGTCATGATAAAATCATTGATGTGAGGAAAGTCCAAATTTTAACTCGTAAAATCTTGTTCAGTAATGAAAACTTGGGGTTGAATGTATTTGGGAAAGGAATGTCTTTTTTCTGGGGTAATCGGGATCATTGTCTCTTGTGGGTCTTTAGTTACATGATTTATTATATTGATAGGTTGAGCGATATATCGTGCATATTTTATTGTAAAGCGAATGAGTATTTATTTTATTGTAAAGCGAATGGAGTTTGTCACTAAACAACCTCGGTTAATTCTACCATACGGTATGTTATTAACTCGATTGTTTAAGTATGTCATATCTGAGATTCCTGATTTGTCAAACGATCATTATGTCTTGTACGATCGTGTTATGTATTCTGTTACGCTCAACAAGAGCGAAAGACTCGAAAGGATTATGGCACAAGAATAGGTCAATCTTCTACTTCCTCTTCATACGCCTTCGGTTAACCATCCTCCTCTCATCCCATCGATGATGATAATGATGGAAATGACAAAGGGACCTCGCTTGCAAGCACTCATTCTCCTACTCATTTTGTTAATTCATTGACAAATGAGGTTCCTCGAGTCTTTTCTAACCCACCCAACATCGACCCAAACATGGAACCATTCTACACTCGCCAAATCGAAATCCTCAACCGACAACTTCAATTGCGAGATGAGCAACGTGGTGGAATAAGGTCAATCGGGAAGGGCATCAAGAACTTATGAAGGAAGAAGAAGAAGTAAGCAATTTGGATAATTGCTATAAGACAATTCAATTTTGCTAGCTACTTAATTATGATTGTTGGTACTTAATCTTTACTATCTATGCTTTGGTACTTAAACTTATAATTTTTTAGTAAATATTTTAGATTTTAGATTAGGCAATGTAACTTGCCTTGGATGATCATTCCATTTTATCATCCTTAACTTATGTGCATGCACTATTGACACTATGCGTTTCATTATATTTATAAAGTTATGCATTGTTAATTATCTCTTAGTCACATGCCTATAATTGCTTTCCAAATATAATGTAGAATATATAGCTTTTGGATTTGAAGATTTGGAAGTATTAGGTGTTTCTAGGGGTCAAAGGATTGGCTGAAAAAGGGAAAACATAGGGAAACATTTTCTGTACAGGGTTTGAAAATCAGGAAAAACTAGAAAAAAATTTGTCCCTCTAGAAAACGACCCGCATAATACCAGGCGGCCCCCTTATATATCTGGGACCGCCACCTATTTATGGGACCGCCACCAGGAGTCACGAGATTTTTCATTGTATCTCTCTTGAATTTTTTGTGCAGTTGACTATCCTCTCTTTTAGACCCAGCTAGTATTTTTGCATTTTGCTAAACCATTTTTGGATTCTCCTTCCATAACTCTCATGCTTTACCTCTTTAATCCCATTTATCCTAGTTAAATAATTACCTTCACCATATTCTTCATCATCCTTACCTTATTTCCATTCATTCTACCTCTACTCCCATGGCTTCTACCCACGCTTCGTCCTCCAATCCTTCCAAGAAAATCAAACTCACCATCATTCCACCAAGACAACTCTTTGTGGATTTAACAATTAAAGATGATGACACCACTACACCTTCTCCTATAACAAAATCATCATCTTTGTCTCCACCAAATGCACCATCAAAAACTTCATCCACCAAAGATACTTCTTCCACTTTTGGAACTACTTCATCCTCATTTGAATCCAAACCACAATCATCACCACCTTCTTCAAATGAAACACTCTCTCCTCAACCTTCTAACCCTTTTCTTGATGATATCATGGATGCTCCTCCAAGACCTTCAAATACACTTCCACTTCAAATTCATCCCTCCTTAGATATCACTTTCTCCTTGTCACCAATTACTCCTCTTGATCACATTCTTGATACCCCTTCACCACCTTCACCATAACCACCACCTCAACCACCTCTCATGGTCATCCCATTTACTTCACCATGTTTGACTATTATGGGGTAAATTGTCTTTGTTGTTTTCAAAACTAAAATTTCATTTTCTCCCTTAGGGATGAGATGAACTTAATGTTTGCTCACCTTGAGTATCTTCTTACTTCCGCTATTTCCTCACCTTCTCCACCTCATCCTTAAAACATCTTCAATGCTTTTAAATAATGTTTCACCTTACCTTTTGCTCAAAGTCAAGAATCGCCTAGGACTTATGAAGTATTTAGTTTATTAGTGTAGTTTGCTTAACTGTGGTTCTCATGCATAAATCTACTTTATTATGTATGATTTAGTTTTATTATTTCTAGTATTGTAAGCAATCTATGCTTCATTGTATGAGTTTGCTATCTATAGATAAATTTATCTTATTAGTGAATTCCATGAATTTTTTAGTTGGATATTTCTTCTCCTCATAGCCAAAAATAAATATTTGTCATAATCTTGCTACTACTTAGAAATGTTTATTGCACTTGTATTTCTAACTTGGTTTTGTAGCAAAATATTATAAGCTCGATCCCTTGGTGCCCCAAACAAGGGGGAGTTTACATCAAAGGGGAGTCTTGGCATCGTTGATTTCTTTCTCTCTATAATTCAACAATAAACCTTTTCGGGTACGACAAAATGGGGGAGAAATGTATTAAAAATCATTAATAACTTGAAATTTTTATTTTTGTGCAAAATGAGTTTATATTTTGTCATCATCAAAAAGGGGGAGATTGTTAATACAAATAATGTCTAAAAACATTATTTATATTTTTCGATCTCTTTACGTTTTGAAGATGACAAAATGTAAAAACATTTATGAAAAATAAACGTTTACATGTTATTAATTGTAAACTTCCATTTCTATGCAAATCACTTAATGTATGAACAAACAAATCATTAAACATGATTAATGATCAAGAAAATATTTTTTCTTAACCATTACATTTTTACAAAAGTATTTTTACAAAAATAAAAATACACAAAATATTTTTATTAATAAAACAAATGTTTTATTTAAATATAAAAATTCAAATATGATTCCCCCCCCCCAAATGGAACTTCGACACCAGATTTAACTTTCCCCACTAAAAGACAAAAATGGGAGCTTCAGTCTAGTGCCGACCCTATGAGACGTTGGGATTTTCTGGTTATAAATAATGCACTATTCTCAGCAGAAAAACACATCTCTTTGCACGAATTTTTCAGTTATCTTTCTCTCTCTAAAAACCTTATTACTCTCGCTAAATCTCTTGATAACTAACATTGTCTAATCTTGTTTTAAGTGATCTGATCTCATATTCTTCATTCTTCCATCAAGTGTAAGAAAAGAACACTCGTATTCACAAAGAAACGAAGTGCTATAGATTAGTGATTTCTCATCTCTTCTTCTAAGATCCAAATCTCCATTTTGATCATCTTATGTGATTGTGTAAAACAGATAGTGTATAAATCCAATAGTGTAGATCTTATGATTGGGTAGTGTTTGTGAAGTGGTAGATTGGTTCTAGCTAAGATTAGGACTCAGCATTTAGTTAGTGTTAAAAAATAAAGTAAGCGAGGCGTAAACGGTTTTCTCCGCCTAAAGGGAGCTTATTGACATAGTAAAATCTCGAGTCGGATACTCGAGGAGTGGAGTAGGGCGAAGAGGAGCTTCGTAGCCGAACCACTATAAATCTTGGTGTCTTGGTTTGATCGTTCTTTAACGTATCTCTTTATATTGTTTGTGTTTCTCATTTATTGTTTGTATCGTTATTACAAGTAGATAGTTATCTTGATTGATTCATATTGTTGATTGATTGAACATATACTCGAATTTAACAATTTTAGTAGTAAAATTTTAAAACGCCAATTAACCGGTAAACTATTCAACCCCTCCCCCCCTTCTAGTTTCCACATAGAGTGTCCATGAATTTTTATAGATCTTTCCCATTAGTTTAACCTAGCCAAATGGCTCGTATAAGTTTATACTCAGTTCTTGACATACCATCTTGTACATGCCATAAAATAAGTTTAACTTTAAATGTGGTTTTTGGGCTTCTAGTGACATGAAATACATATTATAATTTAGTTCCCGGTCAATTTTTATGGCTCCATATGCTAGTATGAGTGAGTTACATTTAAAACACGACACTTGACCAAAAAATGGACTGTTTTGACCACTATTACCACTTTGGCCCAAATCATACCCAAACTTCTCTCACATTTTATGAAACTTATTTTCTGTGTAGTTAAGCCCTATATCAAACTTTGAGAGTTGGAATCTCATAAAAGACCACTTTATGATTTATTTATAAATTTTTAACGTTGCTTAACAAAATCAGTCCACCAATTTCAGAATTACACACCTGTACCATTTTAGTATTTTGACTGACCAAATCTCCATTTCAATGCTTGAATCTTGACATTTTGAAAACTCAACTCTGATTAGATAATTTTAGGCTTTTGAAACACTTCAAAAGGTATTTTTATCATCAAGTTATGCCTTAAACAAGATGACTATTCTAAAATTACAACCTACTATTTTGGGTTTTACCAAGACTTTCATGCATTCATTTTCATCTAAAACTCCTAAAATGACCAAAATAATTCTTGAACCTATTTCATATGCATGTATACATCCACTTTATCAAGAAAAATCAGTAGACTCTTTGGAAAAATATTGACTCATTGCTTGTACAAAGCAACTCTCGATCTTGCATAAAATCATGATTTTACGTACGTTTTTACCACTAGTTTTGCCATTTAACCCTCTAATTACCTAAACGAATCCCACAATTATTTTAACATTAAATTTAGAGTGTCTTAACCATGTGTATTCAGTGGGTACTTTATTTTCTAGATAAAAATAAAAGAAAATGGATGAACATGTGTTTTGAGCCCTAAAAGGCACTTTTCAGGTACAAGATAGGCACAAGCCGTCTTGTACCCTTGTCTTACCTATCAAAACACCAAGAATATGATGAGTTGAAGATGAGGCTGAGATGAACCAAATCTTCCAAATGTTACCTTGGATGAAAAACGAATCAAGAACTTGTTAAGGGTTAATAAAACAAGCCTTTTGATGTATGTTTCTTGTGTTTAACAATATTTTTTAGTGGTGGATGATGGTGGTGATGTGGTGGCCGGATTTTTGAGAGGATGGGAGGAGATAAATCTATGTTTTTAGAGAGAGAAATGGAGAGAGTAGTGTGTGTGAAGTGGGAAATAATTATGAATGATGTGCGGTCGTTGAAAACTCACAAGAAGTTTTACAACTCCATAGGCAGTGTACCTAACTGTTGTAGTGTAGTATAGGTATGACTCGGGGGTTGTTATCGTTATCTAGGGAATAGGTTGGGAAGCCTTGAACTAAACATAACTAAGGTCTAAGGGGTGAAAGAAGATTATTTTTGTATTTTTATATTTTTTAGAAAGCATGTAAAATCTCTGGTTTAAAGGGGGTTTGGTTTTAAACTAGTTAAACTAAATACTAGAATTAAATCTAAACTACTGTGAAAACTCGTATAGGTAAATAAATGTGTTTACTTAATCATGCATGATCCTAATTTTTTTTCTAATTCTATTGCTCTATCACACTTGTGATGCGATGTGTAAGTATTTCCTAAGTCATGAACGAATTACATAAACCCGCCGTCTATGTAATATTATGTTAAGGCAACGCACAACTAAGGTAGTATGAAGACTATTACAAGGCCTCTAAGAGAACATTACATGCATTAAAACACTTAAAAGGTGATCAGCCACATATGGGTAAGGTAGTATGAAGAATGTTACCGATGGTATCCATTCTACACAGTCACGTTTCCCTAGATGTCTTCGCAAGCAATTAAGAAGCTAGTTTTCTAGAGCCTAACGCGCATATCCATCAACAAGAAGCAAATATAAAAGGATCTACAAAGGGTTTGAGAACCCTAAGAACGACCTAACTACTACTGATAATCTTACTCTAATAATGACTCCCGAGTTCCACGCTTAAAACCCAAAAAATGAGTTTGTATATATAGAAAAATGTCCACGACGGCGTCGCTTCGTAATCCTAACGCGGTCGCTTCACCGAATCTTCTAGGGTTTCACTATGTCGGTTAAGTCCTAACGCCATCTCTTTGATGATCTGACACCGTCACAAGTATTTGTGACGCTGTCTCCAGGGTTTGTGTAACCTTTTCTTCTTCGACTTTGGTGTAGAGTTGTAATCTCGTTCGTTTCTTCCCCAAATGAGCCCAAGTCACGTGTATTTCCTCCAAATGCGATCCAAGTGATAAAAATACAAAAAAACAATTAAGCACGTATTTTAGAGATATTTGCATGATTTATGACGTTAAATAACCCCGAAAAAGTGTATAAAATGACACCTCATCAAATCCCTACACCAAGGATTTGCTTGTCCTCAAGAAAATGGGCTTTTCTACCTAAACAATAGCAATATCAGGGGCATTTAACCTACTTTTCAAAGATAATATATGACACAACCAATTAGACCTCGTAATTAAAAGCACGGAAATTATATACTAACACCTCACAATAATTGTTTGGATTCTCTCTTTCTCTTGGATGTATAATGAATTACAACAATATGGGAAACGGGAAATTAACACTCATTACCTGTCATAGCATATAAATTACTATAAGCTTGATAAAGGATTAAACCTTCACCGTTGTGGCGTAACATCAAAACGGTAACATAAAAACAACAAAGTACCAGATGTACATATTTCACCCTCTGGGATGATGACTAACTGAGGAATCATCCTACTCATGTATACATCGTATATCAACTGGAACTGCTAACTTAGCTTCATAACTCGTGATTGTATAGGAAATACTCTATGAGAAGATGTCAAATCGTACTCTCTTTAACTATTCTCTCTTGATCAATCCAAACAAAATCCCCTTATCTATTATGTCGGCTAAAACTGATGACTACTGGTTGAAGCATAATCTTTCACTTATGACTTGATCTTGTATTATCCGTGTGACGAAGGAACGGTGCAGAGGTGAATTCTCTGTAGTAACATTACTCACCAAAAGTTTACAAAATATAACATCACCACTTGAAGTATCCTCAACTACGTGAGACACTGAGTACTTGCAAATGTAACTCCTTAAAGTGATAGCTACTTTGTGGGTATCGGTAGGAATAATTACAAAAGCAACTAGATATCCAAGCCTTCATCACTAACACAAGTCATCTTTGTTATGGAGAAAGAAATAACCAAAGATGAAATAAGTACAATCCCTATAAAAGTCGACTTCAATCCCAAATAATTAACATCGTACAATAACCCCGTAGTCATTAAAGTTCAATAATAGCCGTTAAGAGTGAAGGTGAATTTTGATAAGGATCATTTTTAGTGTAATGTATTGTGTTTGTTGTGTTGTTGTTCGTGTTTTTGATGTGTTATGATAGTTCACGGATATCAGCTAAAATAAATTTCCTTAAAAACGGTCGTCCGAGTAACTATATTACTGGTATCATTAAACATTACCGAAATAATTATTGTTTTTACTACCCGGCTTTATCGGATACACGTGCACAAAATAACTAAAACAATAACTTTGTGGCCAAGATCTTAACGCAAACCGATATTAACCATATAAACTCGGGTCCATGTTATATTATAGGAGAAATGTTAGGAACACGAATGTGTCGGTTGCTTACTTTGATCAATGGCGTTAGCGAGTTAAGTTTATTTTTGGAATTACATAAGTTAGTTAGCATGGACCTTGGTTTATCCATATTGAATGCCTAGACGTTTGTTCTTTGTATGTAGTAGTTATTACTATCCATGCTGTGGGAGAGGGGGTTGGTTGTAATTTTCTAACATTCCAATATTATCATTCCATTTCCATTTACTTTCTCTCTCTAAGTTCATCTAACCCTTTCTCTCACAAGTTCTTGCTTAGATCAAAGATTACTTATATTATTCAATCACGTACGATTTATTTATTGTAACCGGACAAACTTAACATTTGCCTTCGCCATCATACATAGTACTCTGGCCCATTGAGATTAGCATTACACAAAAGAGTTTTGGCCTACTATTTTTATATGACTCGGCTGCCACTAATCCATACCATGAACATGATCCAAGTCTTTGTGTGACATGGCCTTAGCACAAAAATGAAAACCAGGCCCATCAACTGTCGCTACTATTTGTGTTAAGTATATACCCTAATGTTTTAATACTAAATTAAAAGTTTTGTTATCTAATACAACACCATTTACTCCTAACCATACATCCTTTATCAAACGCAGTCAATACTCTTTAACCCATCTCTCACAAAAAAATGATCTTTACATCAATCACATTTCTGCCTTTATAAATTTGACACCTTCGATGAATCAATCTTCCCTTCTATTCTATACTTTAAGATTTTCCAACCTAATATGTCTTAATCAATTCAAAACTACTCTTTGATTTCTGAAAATAATAACCGAACCAAGGACATTAGTGTCTTCCTTTTGAATAAACAGGCATACAAGTAACCGGCTTAAAGTTCCTTAAATTGGGTCATCTTGCTTGTAGGTTTGCATTTCGAATTTATGTTGTCAACGAAATAAAGATTGACACTACAGTTCTTGTTTTGTGGATCATTTCTTTAAGTTCGAATATTGAAAAGGTTTATTGCATTCACAAAAATCTAATGATGATTCTACCTGTTTGTGTTTTTAATCTATTAATGGTCTTGAGTATATTGTAACACAAAAAAAGGTTGAATTGAGATCATTGTATATATTTTATTTGCGTTCAAGTCGAGTTAGAGTATATGAAGGATGGATTGGATGTTGTAGATATGTGACAATGGGATTAAGATTTAGATGGATTTGTTAGATTTGGAATTGTTTGGATATTATGATGATGGGTGAGGTTAGTTTTGGTTGGATTTGATTTTATTGTGGGGTTTTTATTGAGGCTGAATGTTGTTGTTTTAATTTGTTGTTGAAGTTTTTTTGGTGGATGAGATAATGGTTGTTATAGATGTTGTATGGTTGTTGGTTTGAGTCTGTCTTGATAATGACATTGGACTCGAGTGACTTACTCATTTGAGTCGACCTAGTTAACTCGGTAAATACCGAGTTGGCATGGTTTAGGTTGTGGTTTAGCAAACCGCTGTGTTAGCAAACCACTACCACAAACAAAGTTGTCTAAACCGCTTCGAATGTGGTCATTATTCTTAGACCAAAAACGGTATCACCAACCGCCATCACACAAACCGCACCAACAACCGTTGTTTATATCGGTCAAACGGGCAGCAGTTCGTTTTGATACAAACCATGGAAAAGGCAAAACGCTGGCAGCCTGTTAACACCACTACGTATACATAAAAACCGCTGGCAGTACATGGGACCATAGCCAAACTGCTGGGGACCAATATCACAAACCGCTATTTGTATTAATAGCTTTTTGGTTTTCTTGCTTGGCTCAAAATACTTTGATGGTACTTTTTCACTCCAAACCACCTCATTGTACTCAAGATAGCCAAACAAACTTAAAAAAATTAAGTTGTATAACCTTGGAAAAATTCATGGAATAAAATGAAGGCGCCAAATAAGTCTTCCTCCAAAATAAAACTCAAAAAAATAAGATGTGACCATGAATATTGATTGAAAGTTGAGACTTTTGTTGCAAAAAAACATGTCATGGCATTTTCGACCATAATAAGCTACGAGTCAGCTGAAAATAAGCTACCAATAAGATGAAAATCACGAACAACACAAGACGAATACAAAACACGACCTAGGCTCTTGATACCACTTGTTACACGATTCAAAACACCTTATTCGGGGGGTCGGGATTAATCAAACCAAATGATATGAGACATATTGTAGTGAGAGAAAGTAAGAGAGAGGGTGAAAGACAAATGTATGTTTTATTAGAGAGAGAAAGAATAACAAGAAATGAACTTCCATCAACCCCCCGAGAGGACATAGGGTATTTATAGCCTATACTAAAGCTAACTATACCATATATACAATAATAGTCCTTGCGTTTAGCAGTTGGTCTAGCTAGTCCAATTCACGTGTAAGACGCCAGCTTCACTAACTAGTAAGCTAAACAAGCGTAAAAATTCGCGGGACTAATAATTTTACATTGTAATAGTTTAGGGTTTTGACACTATGAAGGAAATAAAAATACGATGAATGTGTTAATGTAATCATGATTTTCTGCAAGTTTTAGGAAAATTACAAATTTTGGAATTTACAAAACTAATTTTCAAGAATTTAAAAACAAAATACACATTTTTTACTGTAGCTGGGCTGGCGATGCGTTAGGATAAATCCTGGATGCCGTCTCCCAGCGTTGTAAGAAATAATTTCCTTTCTTGGAACAATTTCTGCAAGCAATTCCTATTATTTTCTTTCCTCGATATTTATGCATAAACCATAAAAACCATTTAACACAATCATATGACTCTAAACAGACACATAAGACGTGAATTAATCTAAACTATTTATTTTACATGTTTGAAATGGTTCTTAGAAACCAGATAATTTCCTTTACAACTTGATGTAAAATACCTTTAATTGCAATTAAGACAAAGTTAAAGACAAAACAAAGCATGATCACATAATTCAAACTTATTTTGAACATTGTCCCAAATGTTCTTAAAAGTAACCGTAAACGAATAAAGGGAAAAAGAAAAGGCAAAAGAAACTAGTATTCCCCTGGTTTTGCATAATAATGGAGAAGAAATAAATGATCCTAGCTAAATCGTCATCTAATAATCTTACAAATGAAACTCCTAAGAACTCCTAGGCTTCTCCTTATCAAATATAACATGCAAATCAAAGACAAGAAACCACTATACCAGCATTGTTAGCCTCACTTTTTAGTGAAGCTGGCGTCTTACACGTGAATTAGACTAGTTATACACCAACTGCTAAAAGCATGGACTATTATTGTATAAGTGGTATAGTTAGCTTTAGTATAGGCTATAAATACCCCCCATGTCTCTCCATGGGGGGGGTTGGTGGAAGTTCATTTCTTGTTTTCTTTCTCTCTCTAATAAATACACATTTGTCTTTCACCCTCTCTTTACTTTCTCTCACTAAAATATAATGCTTATCTTATTATTCTTTGATCTTCCGTCCCCTGATTATGCATGGTTTATGTATCTTGTAACAAGTGGTAATAGAGCCAGGTTGTGTTTTGTATTCGTGTTATGTTACAATGTTTATGCAATCAATCTCGCTCTAAGATGGTGTCACACGCGAATTGGTTACAATGTTTCCTACAAGTAAAAATAAAGCAAAATAATAAGAATGAAGTCCATCATTCTTTGAGATTGTCTTAAATGACCTTGATCTACTTGAATGCTCCAGCTTTATCTCTTTAGCTTGTAGAATCTAGTTGAGTTTTAACTCCCTCCCAACTAGTAGGCTCTTTTTTCTTCAGCTCCCTGCAAAACAGACACCCTTGAGACTGATTAAGAATCAATGCAGAAGTTATTCTTAAGGACCCTTTTCATTTAGGATTACAATATGGAGGGGTTGATATCACATCAACATCGTCTACCTTGGAAGCCATTCAAGTTCTGATGTACACAACTTTATACTTTTCCGAATGTCCCAAAAAGTCATGCTATGACTTGCCTATCATCTTACTCATGTGTTACATCTTATACTGAAAGTATCACACTTTGTCCTTTTCTAAAGTTGAAACGTAGCCACAAAATTATTAGACCCATAAAATGTACTTTTGCTCCCTACGGACAGGACATGGTAAGATTGCTACACCAAAGTCAACCAAGTCCCGAGTGTAAGCAATATCCCTCTATGTAGTCTAAATGATAACATCAAAGTCAATTAAGTCCCGCATGTACCCATTTAAATTATTTCACCAAAGTTAACTAAGTCCCAAGTAAAAGCAATTTATCCAGCTATGTAGTCGAAACTGTAACATCAAAACGGTAACATAAAAACAACAAAGTACCAGATGTACACATTTCACCCTTTAGGATGATGACTAACTGAGGATTTCATCCTACTCATGTATACATGTATATCAACTGGAATGGGGCTAAAACTTAGCTTTCATACTCGTGATAGGAAATACTCTATGAGAAGATGTCAAATCGTACTCTCTTTAACAATTCTCTCTTGATCAATCAAAACAAAATCCCCTTATCTATTATGTCGGCTAAAACTGATGACTACTGGTTGAAGCATAATCTTTCACTTGTGACTTGATCTTGTATTATCCGTATGACGAAGGAACGGTGCAGAAGGCAAATCTCTGAGTCCATATACTCACCAAATGTATACAATAAAATACAATCACCATTGATAAGTATCATCAATACGTGAGACACTGAGTTCTCCATGTATCCTTAAAGTGATAGGCTTCTTTGGGGGTTAGAGGTAGGAAGAATCACAAAGCAACTAGATAACCCAAGTCTTCCTCAATATACACAAGTCATCTTTTTGTAGAGAAAGAAATACGAGACGAATATAAGTACATCTATGTAAGTCGACTTCAATCCCAAATATTTACACATTCGTACTATAACCCCGTAGTCATTAAAGTTCAATAATAGCCGTTAAGAGTGAAGGTGAATTTTGATAAGGATCATTTTTAGTGTAATGTATTGTGTTTGTTGTGTTGTTGTTCGTGTTTTTGATGTGTTATGATAGTTCACGGATATCAGCTCAAAAAAATACCTTAAGAACGGTCGTCCGAGTAATAAAACCTGGTCTCATAAACATTACCCGACATAATATTGTTTTACTACCCGGCTTTATCTGATAACACGAGCCCAAAATAACTAAACCATAAACATTGTGGCCCAATATCATAACGCAGCCCAATTAACCATAAAACTCGGCCCATGTTATAAAAAGGATACATGTTAGGAACACAAAAGTGTCGGTTGCTTCCATAGATAACAGTCGTTAGACCGTTAAGTAATTTTTGGAAACTTACATAGTTAGTTAGCAAAGGCCCATGGATAAACCCATGCAAGCCCAAGCCCACTTGTTCATTGTAAGTATATAAACACCTCTCCATGCTTTGGAGAGGTGGTTGGTTGTTCATTTTCTCACACACATAATATACATTCCATTTCCATTTACTTTCTCTCTCTAAGTTCATCCAACCCTTTCTCTTACTAGTTCTTGCTTAGATCAAAGATTACTTATATTCTACAATACACCCTACAATTTTATTTAATGTAACCGGCCCAACATCTTTGCTTTGTCCATCATACATAGTACTCGGCCCATTGTGCTTAGCAGTACACAAAAGAGTTTTGGCCTTCTATTTTAATATGACTCGGCTGCCACTAATCCATACCATGAACATGATCCAAGTCTTTGTGTGACGTGGCCTTAGCACAAAAATGAAAACCAGGCCCATCAACATACCGGTCCACAATTAGTGTTAAGTAATACCCTAATGTTTTAAACTAAATAAAAGTATTATATCTAAACACACCATTTACTCCTAACCCTAATCCTTTATCAAACGCAGTCAACATTCCCATCTCTCCAAAAAAATCGATCTTATACATCAATCCCATCTCTGCCTTTATAAATTAGCCACACGATGCATCCATCATCCCTTCTATTCTATTAACAAGATCTTCCACCTCATATGATCTCAATCAAATCAAAAACCCCTATTTGATTTATGAAAATAATAACCGAACCAAGGACCTACGTGTCTTCTCTTGATTAAACAAGGCATACAAGAACACGGCTTCAAGATCCTTAAATTGGGTCTCGAGTAGGTTTGCATTTCGATTTATTATGTCAACGAAATAAAGATTGACTCTAACAGTCTTGTTTGAGATCTTTCTTTAAGTTCGAATATTGAAAAGGTTTATGCCTTCACAAATCTATGATGATTCTACCTTTTTGTGTTTTTAATCTTTAATGGTCTTGAGTAAATTATAACACACGAAAAAAAGGTTGAAACTGAGATCCTTGTATTAATTTAATTTGCGTTCAAGTCGAGTTAGAGTATATGAAGGAAGGATTGGATGTTGTAGATATATGACAATGGGATTAAGATTTAGATGGATTTGTTG
The DNA here is from genome assembly GCA_026074375.1 of Tanacetum coccineum. Classification (NCBI taxonomy): domain Eukaryota; kingdom Viridiplantae; phylum Streptophyta; class Magnoliopsida; order Asterales; family Asteraceae; genus Tanacetum; species Tanacetum coccineum. Next base: position 6,903 of record BQNB010086579.1, on the reverse strand, counting down.
GATTTGTAATTGTTTGGATATTATGATGATGGGTGAGGTTAGTTTTGGTTGGATTTGATTTGATTGTGGGTTTTATTGAGGCTGAATGATGTTGTTAATTGTTGTTGATGTTTTATGGTGGCTGAGATGATGGTTGTTATAGATGTTGTATGGTTGTTGGTTTGAGTCTGTCTTGATAATGACATTGTACTCGATTGACTGACTCATTTGAGTCGACCTGGTTAACTCAGTAAATACCGAGTTGACCCGGTTTAGGTTGTGGTTTAGCAAACCGCTGTGTTAGCAAACCACTACCACAAACAAAGTTGTCTAAACCGCTGCGAATGTGGTCAAACTTCTACGACCAAACCGTCATCACCAAACCGCCATCACCAAACCGTTGTTGACCGGTCAAACGGGCAGCGGTTCGTTTAGATAAACCATGAAAAAGGAAAACCGCTGGCAAGCCTGTTAAACCACTACGAATACAAACAAACCGTTGGCAGTACTTGGGACCATAGCCAAACTGCTGGGACCACTGACAAACCGCTATCAGTATCCTAGCATTTGTTTTCTTGCTTTGGCTAGCAAACAAATATGGTACTCTTCTCACTCCAAACCACCACAATGAACTCAAGAATAGCCAAAAAACTTAAAAATAAGTTGTATAACCTTGAAAAATCATGAATAAACTGAAGGCCCAAATAAGCTTATAAGAAAAAAAAACTCGAAAATAAGATGTGACCATGAATATTGATTGAAAGTTGAGACTTTTGTTCCAAAAAAACATGTCATGGCATTTTCGACCATAATAAGAACAACACAAGACGAATACAAAACACGACCTAGGCTCTTGATACCACTTGTTACACGATTCAAAACACCTTATTCGGGGGGTCGGGATTGATCAAACCAAATGATATGAGACATATTGTAGTGAGAGAAAGTAAGAGAGAGGGTGAAAGACAAATGTATGTTTTATTAGAGAGAGAAAGAATAACAAGAAATGAACTTCCATCAACCCCCACAGAGAGACATGGGGGTATTTATAGCCTATACTAAAGCTAACTATACCATATATACAATAATAGTCCTTGCGTTTAGCAGTTGGTCTAGCTAGTCCAATTCACGCGTAAGACGCCAGCTTCACTAAAATAGTAAGGCTAACAAGCGTAAAATTCGGCGGGATAATAATATACATTGTAATAGTTTAGGGTTTTGACACTATGAAGGAAATAAAAATACGATGAATGTGTTAATGTAATCATGATTTTCTGCAAGTTTTAGGAAAATTACAAATTTTGGAATTTACAAAACTAATTTTCAAGAATTTAAAAAAAAATACAAATTTTACTGTAGCTGGGCTGGCGATGCCGTTAGGATAAATCCTGATGCCGTCTCCAGCGTTTGTAAAGAAAAAAATTTCTTTCTTGGAAACATTTCTGCACGCAAATCCTATTATTTATTTCCTAGATAATTACTGCATAAACCATAAAAACCATTTAACACAATCATATGACTCTAAATAGACACATAAGACGTGCATTAATCAAAACTATTTATTTTACATGTTTGAAATTGTTCTTAGAAACCAGATAATTTCCTTTACAACTTGATGTAAAATACGTTTAATTGCAATTAAGACAAAGTTAAAGACAAAACAAAGCATGATCACATAATTCAAACTTATTTTGAACATTGTCCCAAATGTTCTTAAAAGTAACCGTAAACGAATAAAGGGAAAAAGAAAAGGCAAAAGAAACTAGTATTCCCCTGGTTTTGCATAATAATGGAGAAGAAATAAATGATCCTGGCAAAATCGCCATCTAATAATCTTACACATGAAACTCCTAAGAACTCCTAGGCTTCTCCTTATCAAATATAACATGCAAATCAAAGACAAGAAACCACTATACCAGCGTTGTTAGCCTCACTTTTTAGTGAAGCTGGCGTCTTACACGTGAATTAGACTAGCTATACACCAACTGCTAAAAGCATGGACTATTATTGTATAAGTGGTATAGTTAGCTTTAGTATAGGCTATAAATACCCCCCATGTCTCTCCATGGGGGGTTGGTGGAAGTTCATTTCTTGTTTTCTTTCTCTCTCTAATAAACACACATTTGTCTTTCACTCTCTCTACTTTCTCTCACTAAAATATAATGCTTATCTTATTATTCTTTGATCATCCCCGTCCCCCTGATAAGGTGGTTTTGTATCTTGTAACAAGTGGTAATAGAGCCAGGTTGTGTTTTGTATTCGTGTTATGTTACAATGTTTATGCAATCAATCTCGCTCTAAGATGGTGTCACACGCGAATTGGTTACAATGTTTCCTACAAGCAAAAATAAAGCAAAATAATAAGAATGAAGTCCATCATTCTTTGAGATTGTCTTAAATGACCTTGATCTACTTGAATGCTCCAGCTTTATCTCTTTAGCTTGTAGAATCTAGTTGAGTTTTAACTCCCTCCCAACTAGTAGGCTCTTTTTTCTTCAGCTCCTTGCAAAACATACCAACCAAAGATAATTACAACCCTTATACTGATTAAGAAACAATGCCAAAGTACATCTTAATGAAACCTTCCTTCTCATATTAGGATCCAATATTGGAGGGATGAATATTCATCACATCGTCCTCACATAGGAAGCATTTCCAGTTCTATATCTTGAAGTACACACTTTATCCCTTTTTCGAAGTCCCCAAAAAGACATGGTATGACTTGCTATCATCATACTCATGTGTACATCTTATACTGAAGTACACACTTTGTCCCTTTTCTAAAGTTGAAAACGTAGCACCAAAATTAATTAAGACCCATAAATTAACTTTTCTCCCTCCCGGAAAGACATGGTAAGACTTGCTACACCAAAGTCAACTAAGTCCCGAGTGTAAGCAATATCCCTCTATGTAGTCTAAATGATAACATCAAAGTCAATTAAGTCCCGCATGTACCCATTTAAATTGTTTCACCAAAGTCAACTAAGTCCCGAGTTTAAGCAATTTATCCAGCTATGTAGTCGAAACTGTAACATCAAAACGGTAACATAAAAACAACAAAGTACCAGATGTACACATTTCACCCTCTAAGATGATGACTAACTGAGGAATCATCCTACTCATGTATACATCGTATATCAACTGGAACTGCTAACTTAGCTTCATAACTCGTGATTGTATAGGAAATACTCTATGAGAAGATGTCAAATCGTACTCTCTTTAACAATTCTCTCTTGATCAATCCAAACTAAATCCCCTTATCTATTCTGTCGGCTAAAACTAATAACTATTGGTTGAAGCATAATCCTTCACTTGTGACTTGATCTTGTATTATCCGTGTGACGAAGGAACGGTGCAGAGGCAAATCTCTGAGTACCATATACTCATCCAAAAGTATACAAAAAATACATCACCACTTGAAGTATCCTCAACTACGTGAGACACTAAGTACTACAATGTAACTCCTTAAAGTGATAGCTACTTTGTGGGTATAGGTAGGAAGAATCACAAAAGCATCTTTGTTGTGGAGAAAGAAATAACCGAAGATGAAATAAGTACAATCCCCATGAAAGTCGACTTCAATCCCAAATAATTAACATCGTACTATAACCCCGTAGTCATTAAAGTTCAATAATAGCCGTTAAGAGTGAAGGTGAATTTTGATAAGGATCATTTTTAGTGTAATGTATTGTGTTTGTTGTGTTGTTGTTTATGTTTTTGATGTGTTATGATAGTTCACGAATATCAGCTCAAAAAATACCTTAAGAACGGTCGTCCGAGTAATAAAACCTGGTCTCATAAACATTACCCGACATAATATTGTTTTACTACCTAGCTTTATCTGATAGCACGAGTCCAAAATAACTAAACCATAAACATTGTGGCCCAATATCATAACGCAACCCAATTAACCATAAAACTCGGCCCATGTTATAAAAAAGATACATGTTAGGAACACGAAAGTGTCAGTTGCTTCCATAGATAACAGTCGTTAGCTCGTTAAGTAATTTTTGGAAACTTACATAGTTAGTTAGCAAAGGCCCATGGATAAACCCATGCAAGCCCAAGCCCACTTGTTCATTGTAAGTATATAAACACGTCTCCATGCTTTGGAGAGGTGGTTGGTTGTTCATTTTCTCACACACATAATATACATTCCATTTCCATTTACTTTCTCTCTCTAAGTTCATCCAACCCTTTCTCTCACTAGTTCTTGCTTAGATCAAAGATTACTTATATTCTACAATACACCCTATGATTTTATTTAATGTAACCGGCCTAACATCTTTGCCTTGCCCATCATACATAGTACTCGGCCCATTGTGCTTATCAGTACACAAAAGAGTTTTGGCCTACTATTTTAATATGACTCGGCTGCCACTAATCCATACCATGAACATGATCCAACTCTTTGTGTGACGTGGCCTTAGCACAAAAATGAAAACCAGACCCATCAACATACCAGTCCACAATTTGTGTTAAGTAATACCCTAATGTTTTAAAATAAATAAAAGTATTATATTAATATGTGCTTAATTACACATATTTTATACCTAATAAAACGAGCCTAAATGACCAAAAACAGACAGAAATTGCCAAATATATGTTTGTTTTACATTTATATTGTGCAGGAAACGGATATTCAAGAAAAGGACAAAAACAAAGCTAAAAACGACAAAACCGAGCACGGAATGGAAAAGTGTGAAAAGACGAAGTCAAATCAAAGCCAAAAAGTCAATCAAGTCAAAAAGTCAACAGAAAGTCAACCTCGACAAAGTCAAAGTCAACCCCGAGAAGCTGAATCAGAAAAATACAAACTCGAGGGACCAAAAAGGCCAAATCATAAAGTTGTATGTTAAAGATAAACCTCAAGGGCTGAAATTGCAATTTACTTTAAATATAACCTTAGGGGTTAATTCTGCCATAACCCTAAAGTTGTATTACCACAAGGACCATGAGTGTAATACATCATATAACTTGGAGGGACTTTTTCTGCCATCTCCCAAAACTTATACACCACAAGGACTCATTTTGCAAAAACGTATATACCTTTGAGGGACTAGTCTTGCATCTTCCCCAAAGACTTTCCCTGATACCCAAAACAAGTTTTCCCGCCATTTGAAACCCAGAACCACTCACATGTGTTCCCTCCCCTCTTTACCCTGAAACTCCCCAAAAACCCCCATGGACAAAGCCCTCATCTTCACCCCACTAATACCCCAGCCCAAGGACCCTTGCCATGTTGGCAATCCCACTAATTTCAAGGGAAATCCTACGGTTGAGTTGACCTCATGGAAGCACAAATGGATTTCGAAGGCCAAGATTGATTTTGATGTTTACACTCACACAAGAAACACAATAGCATTTCTGTCTCAAAGAAGAAACACAAGCAAGGAAAAAGAAGACCTAATTTTCTAGTATAAAAAGGGTCGAATTGTGGCCATTAGGGGGATCTTATCATCTTTAATCTTTACTTTCTAGTTTTCTTTTAAATTCAGCTTATCAGTTTTTCTTTTTGTAACTTTAACTTTCAGGATTGTAATCTTTCCAAATTAATGAGAAATTCAAAGTTGCTCAACTTGTCTTAATTCTTTAACTTTCTGGCTTGTTTAGTGGATCTTATTTGGTCATTTTTGTTCCTAAGTGCTTATTGGCTGACCTTGTTTATCTGTGACTGCTTATTTCCCTTTTTCTTTAGCTTAATTTGTCTAAAAGTACAGCACCTTTGTGTCCCTTGTGCACCCAAGATCTGTCTGTTATAGCTATTTTTAGAAGTCTTTTTCATTGCTTATTTTTTGTTCAAAAATATTTTTAGTTTGCTTTTTCTTATAGTGTTTTATGTCCTCTTTTCCTTTTTTCTAGCTTATAGGTTCTTAAGCTTCTGTCTAGTTGCTTATTTTTAAACCCAAAGTTGCCTATTTGTCTATTTTTGTGTCAGCAGCTTATTTAGCTTTCCTTAGCTTATTTTTCATTCAATTGTGCTTATTTTCTATCTGCATTTGCTTATTTGTTGTGCCCTTATGTTTCTTTTAGCTTATTAGTTCATACCCTTGCTTATTTGTTCCAAAAATTTAGCCATTTGGCTCAATAAGCCATTCTGCCTGTTTGTTTTGCTTATTTACGAGCTTATTTGTGAATTGTGTAAAAAGTCATAGTTATTAAAAGTGCTTAATTTCTTGTGCTTAACAACTTTGTTAAGAAAAATTTTCAAAAAAAAAGAAAAACAAAATAAAAGGGGAAGGCCAAGGCCCCGGGTGAGCAAGACTCGAACTCGGGACCTCAAAGCCCTCAACCCCTTATAACTCTACACACACTACCGTTGCGCCCTTGGGAGCTTTGGTATTTAAGGGCTTTTTAGCCCATTTCCCATATAAGCTGTTTGGGCTTATTCAACAGCTTATTTGATAAGCTGGTTTCCCCGGCTTATTTTTCTTAGGACCCTTACCCCTTAAGCGATTTTGTGTGAATTTTTCAGAATCATTTAGTATTTTTTATAATTTATTTTCTTTTTAAACTTTAAAAATTCATAAAAAATAAAAGAAAAATCAAAAAAATATAAACTTTTTTTAAAAAATTTTCTTTTTTCATATATTTTGTAGGAAAATTATAAAAGTTTCTGTAAGGTTAATTTTTCAAAAATTTTATTTTTAAAGGACAGGTTTTGACCCCGTTCTTGTTTTGACTCGTTTTTGGGTCAAATGACCTCCGTTTTCATTCTAGTTTTTTTTAAACTTCATTATTTGTCATTTAGAACACATTTGAAAAGAAAATTTTAGTCTAGGGTTTAATTTGCAAAATTTAGGTTTTTAGCCCTCGTTTCTCGTGCCCGTTTTAGGTTTTAAGTGATATAGCTTTCGTTTTTAGGTTTTATTTAATCGTTTTTGCATATTTAACTTGTAGACATAGAAAACCAATCATAACCTT
>BQNB010086578.1:0-25844 GCA_026074375.1 Tanacetum coccineum | reverse complement strand
AACACAGTTTGTTTATATGCTGCTTTAATTAAGCAAATTTAAAAAGTTAAGTAGTTAAGAGAAAATCACAAAAATCACTCTTAATTACACCACAGCTCACTAGCTTATGTTATGGATGATAAGCCAGTTCTGGATGGGCTTATGGACTCTCACTAGCTTGTTTTAAGCAAGCTAGAGCTTGTAGATTAATTATTTGACCCTGTTTTGAGCAAGGGTTTTGTAAGTCTCTCTCTTTCTTACATTTCTTATTTAATGCAGAAGTGCTTATTGTGCTTATTTATTGCTTATTCTTGATTAAAGTTTGCTCTTAAGTGCTTTAATTTGTTATTTGATAATCTGTTTTTAATAAGTTTGAAATAAAAATGATTTTTGGAAATGTTAAGGGCTGTTTTGAACAAGCAGTACTAACTTTAAGTTAGTACTGCTAGTTCATTTTTGCTATTTTTCACTAGCAGTACTAACTAAAGCTACCAGTACTAACTCCAAGTTAGTACTGTTAGTTTAAAAAGTTAATACTGGTGGTTCATTTTAGCTTATCAGCTTATAATTTCTGCTTATTTAAGATTTAATTAGCTTTTTAGAGTATATTAAACCATTTTCCTTTAATTTCTTTAAGAGTAAGCTTATTTAAGCTTATTTTCCTTTCCAAATAATTTCAAGAGTTTATCAGTTTTAGTTTTCTAGCTTCTTTATCATTATAGCCTATTATAGTTGCATATTCTGATTACTAAGTGCTTATTTAGGTTAGGAGAACTCCTGATTTAGCTTATTTGCTTATTTCTTGCTTCATCAAAGCTAACAGTACTAACCTTAAGCTACCAGTACTAACTTATAACTAGCAGTATTAACTCCAAGTTAATACTGTTAGTTAATACTGGTAGTACTGTTGTTAGTATTGTTGAGTTTATCTTGTTTAATTTAGTGGTATGTGCTTAATTACACATACCATTTTCCACTATAAACGGACTTAAACGATAAAAACATACCAAAAATACATTGTATTTGTATGTTTGCATTTGTGTTGTGCAGGAAACGGATATTCAAGAAAAGGAGCAAAAAGAAAGCTAAAATCAACAAAGCCAAGCACGGGAAGGAAAGGACCAAGTCAAGTCAAAGTCTAAAGTCATCCGCATGAAGAAAATACAACTTGAGGGGCTAAAACTGCCAAGCCTAAAGTTGTATTACAAAAGATTAAAAAGACAAGGGCCAAAACTGCCAACCGGGCAGAGATTACAATTAAGTTATAAGACTTCAGGGGACCAAACTGCTTACTCCCCCAAAAAGTCTTCTTTCCCGCCCAACAAACCCAGGTACAACTTGGTGGTCGTCCCATACTTTCTCCCCTGCAAAACCACTTCTCTCCCTAGCCAAAATCATTTCACCCACCCTACTACTTCCCCCCAGCTGTATAAAGTCCATGTTGGCAATCCCTCTCCATTCCCAAAGCATTTCGATGGTTGAGATTGTCTCCAAAGAAGCTCAAAAGAAATCAAAGGCTGGGATTTGCTTTAGATTCACCTCACACAACTAGCACACTTTGTTTTTGCTCTTCCAAAGAAGCACAAGCTGCAAAGAAGACTTAGGCTATAAATAGACTCATTGTAAGCCTTTGAGGCAGTCTAGTATGTTAGCTAACTAGTTTTTCTTTAAATTTTTAATATAACTTAGCTTGTTTTTAATCATTTAAAGTTTTTTTTGCTTTCAGCTTTGTAACATTTCTAAGTTTTAATGCAAGTTTGAAGTTTTTAAGTCAATTTACAATACAAGTGTTAAGTTTCTTAATCTTATTGTTTTGTGTTCAAAAAGCTCTCACCACAGCTTACTTATAAGCTGTTTTCATTAAGTAAAACTAAAAAGTTAAGTAGTAAAGAGAAAATAACAAATATCACTCTCAAACATACCACAGCTTACTTATTGGATGATAAGCCAGTTATGGATGGGCTTATGGACTATCACTAGCTTGTTTTATACAAGCTAGAGCTTGTAGATTTGTTGTTTGACCCTGTTTTGAGCAAGGGTGTAGTAAGTCTCTCTTTTTCTTACTTTACTTATCTATTGCAGAACTGCTAGTTTATTTGATACACTGTTAGTTTTAAGTTTATACTGCTAGACTAATTCATGCTTATTTAAGTGCTTATTATGGATTGAAAATTGCTTATAAGTGTTTTACTTTGTTATTTGATAATCTGTTTTTAATAAGTTTGAAATAAAAATGATTTTTGAAAAAGTTAAAGGCTGTTTTGAACAAGCAGTACTAACTCTAAGTTAGTACTGCTAGTTCATTTTTAGGACAGTACTAACTTCACACTAACAGTACTAACTCTAAGTTAGTACTGCTAGTTCATTTTTGTTAGTCTTAACTGTTCGTACTCGGTTGTTCAACTTAGCTTTTCAGCTTATATTTCAAGCTTGTTTAAGATTTCTTTAGCTTTTTAAGTAGATTAAGTTTATTCTAGTGTAAACAGTTTTTTCAATAGAACTTATATGTCTTTTTAAATAATTTTAAGAGTTAATCAGTTTTAGTTTTCTAGCTTATTTATCATTATAGTCCATTCTGGTTGCTTATTCTTATGCTTAAGTGCTTATTTTGGGTAGTTAACCTCCTGTTTAGCTTATTTGCTTATTTCCTGTTTACTTGTGTTTTGTTAAGGCTAACAGTACTAACCTTAACTTAACAGTACTAACTTATAGCTAGCAGTACTAACTTTAAGTTAGTACTGGTAGTTAATACTGGTAGTACTGTTGTTAGTACTGTTGTGTTTCTCTTGTTTAATTTAGCTTAATTGCATGCTTAATTTGCTTATTTTGATTTAGATTATCTTATGTGTCTGTCTTAAGCTAATTAGAGCTTATTTGTGCCTTTGCGTAAAAGTTTTAAGTGTTTTTGCTATTTCTAGCTTTTATACTTATTCTAGTTTATGTTCTTGTTTAATTTTTATGTGCATTTGCTTTCAGTATTAATTCACAAACATTCCTTGTTACATTCAAACACCAATCATCAATCGTTCTTCGATAATCCATTTCTAGTCCCTCGTTGGGGTGCAATAAACGACCCGGGAACACTCTATACTGCTTCCGGTTTCTTGATCTTGCGTGATTTCGTCCCTTGGTGTATTTATATTATATATAGGTAGATTTTAAGGGGTGAGTTCGCGCGTAAACAAACAGCTTCAAGAGGAGTTTGACAAGATCCAACGAGCTGTTGCATTCACAAGGGGTTTCAAACGAGATGGCAGTCCAAAGGCTCGTGCCTCTTCAAAGAAACTCAAAACTGGTGATGATGATGTCAACCTTGCTGCTACTTCTCACGGTATTTCCCAGGAAGAAGCAGGTGCAACTCCTTCTCCAAATGTTTCCCAAGAGGAAGTTGCTGCTCCTTCTCACTCTCAGGATATTCCAGATGCTCCAGTTAACGCTCCTTCTACCACTACTTCTACAGCACAACACACTGGTTCCTCACCCAAGAAGGTTGGTACAAGGAAGAAGCGATTAGGTCGAAAAGGTGTTCATCCTTCTCACTCTACCATTCCTATTGAAGACGGAGATCCTGAAGCTGAACACAAAATGTGCATTAAGTATGCTTCTGATGCTGATTCTGCTTCTGATGATGATACACCCGTTAATCTTTTTGCTGTTGTTGACTGGGAGTTATTGCCTACGGGGTTAGGCTGGATCAATGTCATCTACAGGAAAGACAACTCTCGCAAGTGCTTCACAAGTCTTAGAGAAATTCTTCACTTGGTTACTAGAGCTGACTTGATGACCATCTATGGCCGAGTGATGACATTTTATCAGGATAAGCAAGCTGAGGGGGTTGGTCTTGTTCTTTGGGGAGATCTTAAGGTTTTGATAGATTCACCTGAAGTGAATGATGGTAGTGATGTTTGGAAGAACCAAAACACATGGAGTATTCAAAGTTGGAAGCTTTATTCTTATTCTGGTGTTCATGTGTTGGAGACAGTTGATGGACTCATTATACATATGTTTGTCGATAAGAAGTATCCTCTCTCTGTCAACCTTATCGAACGGATGCTTGATCATCAGCTGGAAATTTGTCAAGACACAGTGGGTAATGAACTTACTACTGCGGTTCAGTTGATTGCCTTTCTCAAGAACCAAATTGCTGATTCAAGACATCCTAAGGTTCATGATTGGTATTGTTAAGTTTGTTATCTATTTCTTATTATTATCTCTTATTATTTTTGCTGTTTAATCTTTTGGTTTTTCATCTAGTTGTAAATAGTTTTTGTCTTTTGAAAACTCTTGGTTTTTAGTATACTCTTTTGGGACTGGATCACTTGGTTTTTAAACTGTAGATGAGCAACATGGTTTTCAGGCTCATCTTTATATTTCAGTGATCTACTAAACTGGTTTTATGGCACAATCTTTCACGGAAAATAATTTTTTTTGGTGCAACACTCTATGGTTCTCAATTGCCAGGCCATCAGGCTAGAATCAATTGAGGTATGGTTTCAATTCCCAGGTCTATGACCAGAATGAATTGATATAGCTTTAATGATTTGCTTAAAATCATAGAGTCTCTCAACTGACTGATGTTTCACGTACCAATAAGTTGAGATGGTTTGCAATCCACCATGGGAGTAACCCTTTCTGGGTCCCAAGGATTGTCTAGCCCATAAGCAAACGGCTATGTGGTAAAGGCTTATAAAATCCTTGATGGTTGCCAAGGTTACCCAAAACTGGAATGGTTTTTTTACTTGCATATTCATGAATGAAAAGTGGCCTAGTCCTGAGCAAACGGCTACAGGTAAAACACATCAAATCCGTTTATGGCTGTAGATGACTTGCAAAAGTCATATTAGTTCTTCCACTTACTATGATTCATGTTCTGAAAGTGGAAAATGGTTTTAGTCCTCCATGGATTTAACCCTTTCTGGGTGCTAATGGACTGGCTAGCCCAAGAGTGAATGGCTACTTGGTAAAGGCTCATCAAACCCATTCATGTAGCTGTGGAGGTTCTGTTGCAGTTCCTGTTTATACGAAGGTTGCTTTTGGAGACGTTTTCAAGATGTTGCTGTTCAATCCTCTGGTGATTTCAATGAAAGATCTATCTAGAAACTTGAAGTTAACTATGTCAAATTCAAGTTTAGGGGAGGATTGTTAGGAATCTTGTAATAGATAGTTCCTACTGGTAGGTATGTAGTTCCTACTGGTAGAGTAAACAGTTCCTGCTGGTAGTGTAGTTCCTACTGGTAAGGATAGTAGTATAGTTAGTACTGGCAGTACAAAAGTTATTCCTGCTGATAGTACAATATTAGTCCTGGTAGTATTATACTTACTCCGGGTTGTTAGTAAAAGTTAGTTAGTAATAGGGATATGCATGAGATATCCTAGGAAGTGATAACACTTATCACTTAGCTGTTAGTAGGGTTTTTAGTTAGGGTTAGGTGTGTATTAAGAAACCTATAGGCTTGGATGAATGAACGGATTTGATTCATTAGAAAAAACACGTTTATTATCAATAGAAAAGATCCATAGAGGATCATTGTTTTAGTAATTCTTTAACTCTGTTGTTTATATTCCGCGTAAACAATAGTTTCATTTGTTAGAGTCTCTCTTAGAGTTGCTTGTGATTACATAAGTGCTCTACAACCTTAACAGGCGTAAAGATCTATCTAGGGTTGGACCTACAATTACAACTACAAAGGGGAAGGACACATGTCTAAACAGTGAACTAAACCTAAGAGGAAACAAGATGATTCGTGGTTTAAGGAGAAAGTGTTGCTGGTATAAGCTCAAGCACATGGTCAAATTCTAAATGAGGAGGAACTAGCATTTTTGGCAGGTCTAGATATTCCTGAAGGTCAAGCCACATAGACTGTCATTACTCACAATGCTGCTTATCAAGCTGATGATTTGGATACATATGACTCTAATTGTGATGAACTCAACACTACCAAAGTTGCTCTCACAGTGGTGAATTTATCTTCATTATGGTTTTTAGAGAATGCTCCTCTTGCTGAGGTACATAATTATGATAATGTGAATAAGGAATGATTAATCAAGCTGTGCAGGCGATGCAGTCTTCTAAACAGTTGAATGTTGTAAACCATTCAGAGACTAAAATAACCAGTGATAGAAATATCATTCCTTATTCTTAGTATGTGATTGAATCACAACAGGCAGCTGTTCAGAATTCTAACTCTTCTGCACAACAAGATGCACTGATATTATCTGTGATTGAACAACTGAAAACCCAAGTAGTTAATTGTACCAAGATAAATCTAGACAATAAAAGTGTCAATGATACTTTAACTGCTAAGCTTGAAAGATATAAGGAACAAGTTAAAGTTTTAAAAGAAGGACAAAATGTTGATTTAAGGAGTAATAATAACATTTCAGATTCATGTGCACAGTCTGTAGAGATTGATCGTCTTAAACAAACTCTTTCTGAACATTTAAAAGAAAAGGAATCTTTAATGCAAACAGTTATTCTTCTCAAAAATGATTTTAAGAAAGAAGAATCTAGGAACATAGATAGAGAGATTGCCTTAGAAAAGAGAATCAAACAGTTAGATAATATATTTTTAAAATAGCATCAATCTGCACAAACTGTTCACATGTTGACGAAATCTTAGTTTTTCTATAATCATACCACCAAACAAGCACTAGGTTTTCAAAATAAAAATTCCTTTCTATCAGAAGAAAGCTCAGACAGTTGGAAACAAAGCTTTATGATGGGAATGTAATCAAGAATACAATGTAATTGTGATTCCTAACTTCCAAAAGAGACCCTAAATCTTGCTAAAGAGATCGTTCAAAAATGCGTTTTTAAAACAAAAAGATCCTTAACGATGTTAGAAAAGAAAGTTAATACTACACCAGTCGATTATGCTGTCCTTAATCAACTTTCTTAAGATTTTGAAAAACAATTTGTTCCATAAACTGAATTATCTGCTGAACAAGCCTTTTGGTCTCAGAATTCTATGAATTCTCCAGAACCCACTCTTTCTAGTAGACCCACCAAAGTTGAGGTTCCAAAAGAACTTCCTAAAGTCAGCATGGTTAATACGAGTTTGAAGAAACTTAAATACCATCTTGCTGGTTTTGACGTGGTTGTCAAAGAAAGAACCATACCCACAGCTATCACTGAGGGCTCGTGGGGGTTCGAACATACAAAAGCTTGTTTTAGGGATGAAATAATTCCATTTGTAAAAGCTCTGAAGGACTTATTTAATACATTCGATCAATATTTGATTGATGAACTTTCTAAAGTCCAAAATGTCTTCCATCAAATGGAACAGGCTGTGGAACAACATCATTTAGAGTCTAAAACATTTGAAGTGAAAATGAATTAAGTTTTGACCAAAAATGAACGACTCTTGAAACAAGTCATTAACAAAGATATTGTGAACATAATTATGAATTCTTCTGTGGATATTGCTTCTGTGAATATGCATGAATGTGAAAAGTGTCTCAAACTTAAGACTGAGCTTCTCAACAAAAAGGATTTTGTTGAAAAAGAGATTTACGATAAATTGTTCAAAAGTTTTACCACTCTTGAAAAACATTGCATCTCTTTAGAATTGGAATTCTTAAATTATCATGAATTTTTCAAAGGGATAATTCTGTTTCAAATCAAAATGCTCTAAGTTTTGATCAATTGTGTGAATTAAATGAATTAAAAGCTTAGTCCCCAAGAGAAAGACACGATCCATAAAATGTTGAAAGAGAGACATAAAAGCTCCTAAAGTGGAAAAAAAAAAAAAATGAATGAGGATAAAGATTAAAAAGGACTTAGAATGATTAAAACTATAAAAATTGAATTGGATCATAGTCAAGCTTATTGGCTGAGAAAATGAGCATTTGAAACAAACTAAAGCAACGTTAAAGACTCAATTAAACCAACACGTATTCGATCAAAAGAACAATGTGATGATTTAATTAATCAAGTCAATCTAAAGTCTATGGAAAGAATCCTGATTTAAATCAATTCTCAGGAAAAAGTTTTGGCAATTACAGCTCTCAAGGATGATTTAAGAAAACTTAAAGGAAAAGCTCTAGTTGATAATAATGTTACAAAACAACCTAGTGATCCAGAAATGCTTAGGATTGATGTATAACCAATAACCCCTAAATTGTTAAATAAAAAGACAGCTCACTCTGCCTATATTAAGCACACTCAGGAAGAAGCTACAGTTCTTAGAGATCTAGTTGAACATGTTAAATCAAAATATCCACTAGATAAATCCTTAGAATCATGCCATGTATGTATATGCTAAATAAATTCAGGAGTTCTTACAAACATGAATAAACCTGCCTATATCAACAATGCTGATTTGAAAATTTAGTGGCTTTGTAACCCAAAGAACAAGGACAAACGAGTTAGATTCACAGATCCCGTCAAATCTTCAAGAAACACAAACCTATGTTGTCTTCTATAGGAGTAAAACCGTCTACTAGTGCTAGCGGATCATAGTCTTCAGGCAATACAAAAAAAATAAGATTCAGCAAACACCAAGTATACTCAAAAGAATAAAGTAGAAGCCACCTAGGAAAGTTAAATCTAGTTTGAAAAATAAAATTTTGTGTTTTTGAACCTAAAGTTACTGCACATGGTGCAAACGATTCCAACTAAAAAGAAATTCTGAACTTAAATATGTTAAGTGTAATGGTTGCATGCTTTCTGATAATCATGATTTGTGTGTTCTTGATTTTATCAATAATGTGAATGCTCGTACTAAATCTAAACCTGTTAAGAAAAATTCAAAGAGAAAAGTTTGGAAACCAACACGAAAGGTGTTTACAAATATTGTATATATTTGGAGACATACTGGTCAAAACTTCACTATAGTAGGAAATATGTGCCCTTTAACTAGGATTACCACAACTACTGAAGTGCCCTTTAGGAAACCAACTGCTCTAGATAATGAAACATCTAAACCTGTCGTAACATTGGTTTACTCACAGAATCCTAGGAAATCTAAAACTAATGTTCCTGTTAGCAAATCTAAGGTTCTTAAATCTGTATCTGCTAACAAAAAGGAACCCAGACAATCTTAGGGATCCATAGTTTATGATGTTCCATCTTCCTCTCTTGATGAATGCCAGTTCGTCCAAATTTGTACTCTAGTATTTGGAACTCCGACTGGCTTCCAAGCATATGATAAGGAGATCTCTCTCATCAGAAGCTCAACCGAATTTTTCGTAATAATTTTTGGGCACAGTCAAATTCGGAAATGATCACGTGGTAAAGATATTGGGATATGGTGATTATCAGATTGGGAATGTTTTACGATATCAAGGGTTTACTACGTGGAAGGACTTGGACACAACTTATTCTCTGTTGGGAAATTTTGTGATTCGAACCTTGAAGTTACTTTTTGTCAACACACCTGCTTCATTCGCAATTTAAAAGGTGTTGATCTATTGACTGGATCTCGAGGCAACAATCTGTATACTATGTCTCTTGGAGATATGATGGCGTCCTCCTCACTATAAATGTCCCTCTTGTCAAAGCCTCAAATACCTAAGTCCTCTGGCTATGGCACCGATGTATGTCTCATATGAACTTTGGTGCAATCCAACCATTAGCTTAGACATGTCATGTTGAGGTCTCCCTTAACTTAATTGTGAAGGGACCAATACTTGTTCTGCATGTGCAATAGGAAAAATTAAGAAGAAACCCCACAAAACTAAATTTGAAGACACCAACCAAGAAAAACTCTATCTTTTGTACATGGATCTTTGTGGACCAATGCGTGTCGTAAGTGTTAATGGAAAGAAGTACATCCTCGTCATAGTTCGATTGATTACTCTCGATTTACATAGGGATAAGTGCTTAAGGACAAAAGATGAAGCTCCTAAAATTTATCATCAAGTTTCTCAAGATTATCCAAGTGCGACTTAAAGTATCCTGTCTGACGAATCAACAGGATATTGGAACTGAAATTTGTTAATCAAAACCTTGCTGAATATTATGAGAAGGTTGGAATCTCTCAAGAAACATTTGTTTTGCTCCGATTTTCATAGCAAAATGTGTCTTGAAAGAGACGTAATCGTACCTAATTGAAGATGCCGCACAAATGTTGATTTATGCAAAAGCTTCGTTATTCTTATGGGCAGAAGCAGTTGCTACCACATGTTACACCCAAAATCATTCCATCATACGTCTTCATCACGGCAAAACACCATATGAGCTTTTACATGACAAACTTCCCGACTAATCGTTCTTCCATGTATTCGGTGCACTCTACTATCCGACAAATGATAGTGAGAACTTGGGTAAGTTACAACCGAAGGCAGATATTGGTATTTTCATTGGCTATGCACCCACAAAGAAAGCATTCCGAATTTACAACCGACGTACCAGACGTATTATCAAAACAATTCATGTAGACTTTGATGAGCTGACTGTGATGGCTTCTGAACACAGCAATTTAGGACCCGCACTTCATGAAATGACTCCTACAACAATCAGTTCAGGACTCATGCCAAACCCTCCTCCTTTAATACCGTTTATACCACCTTCAAGAACTGATTTGGATCTTCTGTTTCAACCGTTATTTGATGAATTACTCACTCCTCCACCTAGTGTTGATTGCCCAGCCCCTGAAGTTATTGCTCCAATTGCTAAAGTAGTTGCTCCAGAACCCGCTGTATCAACCGGTTCACCTTCCTTAACAACAGTTAACCAAGATGCACCATCACCTAGTAACTCTCAAACAACACCCGAAACTCAATCTTCTATCATTCCTAACGATGTTGAAGAATACTATCATGACTTAGATGTTGCACACATGAATAACGATCCGTTCTTTGGTATTACAATTCCAGAAAATGATTCTAAAGCATCTTCTTCAGATGTTATTCCTACTGTTGTGCAAACTACTGCTCCTTACTCAGAACACGTTACCAAATGGACCAAGGATCATCCTTTGGACAACATCATCGGTGAACTCGAAAGACCTGTTTACACAAGACTCCAACTTCATGAACAAGCCTTATTTTGTAACTTACATGCCTTTCTCTCATCAGTTGAACCAAAGACTTATAAAGACGCATTAACTCAATCATGTTGGATTTAAAGCAATGTGCAAGAGGCGAAGCTAATTAATTGAGGCGTCTTGAAGTCTAGGAACTCGTTCCTCATCTAGAAAAAGAGATGGTTATTACTTTAAAATGGATCTACAAGGTAAAACTTAATGAATTAGGAGGAATTCTAAAGAACAAGGCTCATTTGGTTTCTCGTGGTTATCGTCAAGAAGAGGGAATTGATTTTGAGAAAATCCTTTGCTCCAGTGGCTAGACTTGATGCTATTTGAATTTTCCTTGCATATGCTGCCCAAAAGAATATGGTTGTCTACCAAATGGATGTAAAGACGGCATTCTTGAACGGCATTTTGCGCGAAGAAGTTTATGTCAGCCAACCGGACGGGTTTGTGGATCAAGACAATCCGAATCATGTGTATAAGCTTAAGAAGGCTCTTTATGGGTTGAAACAAGCTCCTCGCGCGTGGTACGATCTATTGTCGATGTTTTTACTTTCTCAGGAATTATCTAAAGGAACTGTGGATCCCACATAATTCATAAGAAGACAAGGTAAAGATCTTCTCCTGGTACAAATCTACGTTGATGATATAATCTTTGCGTCTACTACAACCGAATTATTGATCCAATTTTTTCCCAAATAATGTGTTCTCATTTTAAGATGTCGATGATTGGGTGAAAAAATGATCATTTCTTAAACTACAATTTCACAAAGTCCCAGAGGCATCTTTATAAACCAGTCTAACTATCTCTCGAATCTTTAAAAAATAAGGGTATGGAATAAAGTACCACCCGGGATACCCCCATACGGAGGAGAAAACAAACTGGATGAAGATACACAAGGGAAAGCCGTAGATCCTACACACTATTGTGGAATGATTGGCATCCTTATGTATCTTACAACCAGTAGACCAAACTTAACATTTGTTGTATGCATGTGTGCCCGGTATGAGGCAAAGCCTACCGAAAAGCACTTACATGCTGTAAAAATAATCTTTAAATACCTACGAGGAACCGTTAATAGGGGAATCTGGTATCCAAAGGATTCTTCTATTGCTCTAACAACTTATGCAGATGCTGATCACGTGGGTTGCCAAGAAACTAGACAAAGTACATCTGGAAGTATGCAATAATTGGGAGGCAGGCTTGTTAGCTGGTCATCAAAAAGGCAAAAAAGCGCTGCGATATCCAGTACGAAAGCCGAATATATTGCTATGTCTGGCTGTTGTGCTCAAATCCTTTGGATGAGATCACAGCTTATCGACTATGGCCTTGGATTCAATAAAATTCCAATGTACTGTGATAACAAAAGCCCTATTACCTTATGCTGCAACAACGTTCAACATTCTTGATCAAAGCATATAGAAATCAGATTCCACTTCATAAAAGAGAAAGTTGAGAAATGGATAATAGACTTTACTTTGTCAACACGAGTATCAACTAGCGGACATCTTCCAATAAAGCCCTATGTAGAGAGAAGAATTTGAATTTCTAATCAACAAGCTGCAGAATGCGAAGTTTTAATTACATTAGAAACTCTAAACAATTGCAGATGAGCTGAGAATAGTGTTGGTACCTAATTCAAATATCCTGTATCATATGTATATATATTAAAAACCATAAAAACCAAAAGGATTTTTCATTTTTTAGAAAACTTTTATAAAATCAATATAAAATATTTAAAACCAAAGAAAAAAATTAAAAAATGAGAAAAATATAAAAAGAGGTAATAATGGCATGTCTTCTAAAAATCGATAACATTTATGATCTTAGAAATGTCATTCAATAATGATATGAGGCTGTAAATGAAGTTTTCCCGAGCAATTTCCAAAATGTTTTTTCCAAAACATGCCAATGGCATGCTATTATTTCAGAATAGCAACCGGTCCATACATCTTAAAGGCCAGTATTTAAAGAGAAAACTTTGACCTCATAACGGGGAATTTATTCTCGGGCATTTGGTCTACTTTAAAACCATGCAAAGCTTGTGATTAACTTTTGCATCACAACCTCGTGCATCCTATGTTTCCATAAGTTACGTGTCAGTGCGCTTATGAGTGAAAATAAGAGAAATCTTATTTGCTATGGTGTTTGTTTTTTCAAAATAAAACATTTCTTCATTAGAAAATGCTTTTCAAAGACATTTGAACCACTATCAAACCAAAACGACTACCAGCTCTTTTAAATAAAAAATAGGTCACGTGTTTGAGGGGGAGAAAAAATGTCAAATATCTTCTTTAAAAATATAAATGTACTTAAAGGAAAAAGGTTTTTAAAACAAATATCGGAATATCTATTCTCTAAGGAAAGTTAATTAAGTTTAGCTTATGTGTGCCTTATATGTTATGTGTTTATGCCTTTAGGGAGTTCATATGCAAATATAAGTTTTTAGGTATGCTAGTTAAAAACATTTGGGACTATTTGTGCCAATTATTAAACTTTCATTGCCTAATAAAACTTATTGGTGAAAAATAAAAGGGTTAAGCAACTTGAGGGGGGCAAATGTGTCAAAAATGAAACTAGTTTTATAACATCATTCACCCCCCCCCCCTGGTCACTTTTCACGCATAAAATACACACTTAACATACTACCCACACCTCACTCGATCGTCAATCTTAATTCCATCAATTCAAGTGTTTTTCAATCAAAAGGTACAATAAAAAATGTGTTCTCCACACTCCAAACAACTCATAACTCAAACGAATTATGTTTTAATATAGGCTTGATCTCGAAAAACCCTAAAAATCTATTTAGGGTTCGTCAAAATCAATCCTGCATAAAAACCTAATTTAAATGAGGGGTATTGCTTGCCTTGGAGCGTAGAACTCTCATCTAAAGTAGTTTTTTTGTTTGGAATTCATATGAATGTGTTCTTGCCATGTTTAAGATCAAAATTTTGGGTTTTTAAGCTAGGATGTAGAAAGTTTGTGGGTTTTGTGCAAAGAAGATTGTATTCTCATTCTTGAATGATAATGAACCATAAAAACTTACCCTTGTTTGTAGTTTCTTGAAAATATGTGCTAAAATGTTGAAAAAGTGCTCGTTTTTTAATGTTCTTGATGATTCTGTTGCTTAAAGTTGTTATAATGACCCTAAAATTTATTCTCATGATAAAGAAGGATAAGAACAATTTGAAAGATTAAAAATGTCATGTTTGTGAAAATTTATGAGGGAACCAAACAACGTCGTTGTTATATGTTAATCGAACAACTTGTCCATTTGTGAACCGATATCAACTGACATCCTTTGGGAACCCGAACAAACACCGTTTTCCCTTTGTGAACCCGAACAAACTTGTTTTGCCTTAGGAACCGAACAACTCTATTGTTAGAAGTAACCGAACAACTCTGAAGTTAGAAGGAAACGAACAACTTAATGTTATAAGGAACCGAACAACTTGTGCCTTTTAGAGAACCGAACAAATTGTTGCCTTTTAGGAAACCGAACACCTTGTTGCTCATAAGGAACCAAACAACTCAGGTTGCTAGTAGGGAAACCGAACAACCATATCTTAAAGTAACTGAAAGCAACTTGTTCTCATTAAGAAAATCCGACAACTTGGTACTTATAAGAAACCGAACAACTAGTTTTAATATGAACCAAAAAAAAGGACAACTAGTATTTTCCTTAGAAATCAGTTTTAGTTTCACAAGACCCAAAAACACTTAAGAAACCAAAATTTCACTTTAAAAAAGGCGATTTAGAAACTTAATTAGAGAGTTCATTAAACTTGGTTAATCATACACTCTAAAACAAGTTAAGTTAGCTTAAGTTGTCATGTTTTAAATGGATAGATCTTAATAAGTGAAAAAAGTCTTGATGTTCTTAATTCCTAAGAAACGTTCACATCATGAATCAACTGTACATGCTCACTCAATAGGTCTCTATAGTATATTGTATAAAATTGGTTGTACATAAACTCTATTGATCCTATCTTAGCAGAATCATGGATACAACAAAAGTACAGCAGAAGGCATAGGATGATGCTCTTGTCGCATCTGAAAACCGTCTTAAGATTGGAAAATGCAATCAACGTCTTAGCCCTACTCTCAAATCCAATGAACCAACCATTCAAGTGGCATTAGATGCTTTGAAGCTTACTCCTTTCTAAAATACATTTGAGGTCTCTGCTGATGTTCCAGAAATTTACATGCAAGAGTTTTGGGCTACTGTCACCAAACATCATTTCTCACTCCGGTTCAAGATGAATAGCAAAAGCCATACTGTTAATGTTGAACGAACTTATATGATATGCTCAAAATTTACCCTAAACTCCCAGGCCAGAAATTTAAAGATCCTCCATTTGAAGAAGAGACTCTCTTTCATTAGAGATCTTGGGCACACTGATGAGATAAAGGTCTTATCTGATGTCAATCTTAATCACTTGCATCAACCATGGAGATCATTTGCTGCTATCCATCAATGAAGGTCTCACGCCGATAAAAACTACTAAAACTACTGCTCTGGAAAGTCTTCGCCTGTCATGAGCTCAAATCCTTTAGGGAATGTATCATAACAAGAATGTTGACTATGTCTACTTGCTGTATGAAGACTTAGTGTATGAAGTGGAGAATAAGAATTCTAAAAAGAACAATGACATATATTATCCACGCTTCACCAAAGTCATTGTAGACTACTTCATGGTAAAGGATCAGGCAATACCAAGGAGAAACAAGATGTTATGACACTATGTCAGGGATGACCTCATGTTCACCATAATAAGAGTCATTTCTAAACATCAGGACACACAGGTATACGGCGTTATTCTCCCTCAGCACTTAACAAACCAAGACATGTTGGAGTCCAAAGCCTACAAAACTAACCATGCTTATGCTACTGGTGAAAAGACTCCAAAACCAAAATCTACAAAGAAGAAAGCTGGTTTTTAATCATCTCCCAAGACGAAGCCTACTCAAGCTTCTAAAGGAAAAAGAATTAAGACTTCAGCTAAGGGAGTTATACCTGCCAAGAAGAAGCAATCAGCAACAAAGTTAAAAGGTTTAACGATGCTATCTGAGGTTGCTTTGACTGAAGCTGAACAGATGAAGATTGCTCTTGAAAGAAGCAAGATACAAACTCACAGCTCTCATGCTAGTGGCTCAGGTGCAGATAAAGGAACTAGTATCACACCAGGGGTTCCCGATGTACCTACTTATGAATCTGATGCTGAAGCAAATCCTTGGGAAATTCCAGTGACGAGTGGAAATGATGAAGTGCATGGCATATATAATGACGACAATGATGATGATGATAACAATGATGATAATGATGACGATACTAAAAATCAAGATGATGATGATCAAGAACATGATGATCAAGATGATGAAGAGCAATATGATGTTAATGAGCTAACTGATTCAGACAATGATGGTGATGACTTTGTTCATCCCAAGCTTTCCACTCATGATGAAGAAGATAAAGAAAAAGAGGATTCAAATCCGAGGGTTCATACACCTTCCAATTATGAATTCACTGATGATGAAGAAAGTGATGAAGAAAAAAGGTGCGAATGTTGAGGGAGAAGAAATAGATATAGAGGATACAAATGAAGAGGATCAAGCGAATGAATATACAAGGACGTGAAATGTCAATCTGGAAGGGAAGAGATATTGAAATGAACGAGATGCTCATGCACGTATCGTCAAACTACCGAAGAAATAAAGACACTCATGTGAATACATAACACCCAGGTCAATCTGAAGCTCAACAACAGAGTTCTCTGTGATCATCTTGGCTTTCCGTTTCTTTCTCTTTGTTTCTTTTCTTCTTCATTCTTCTTCATTCTTTTCTTTTTATTTCTTTTTCCTTCTTTTTTATCTACGTTTCTTCTTCTTCTAGTCTAACTTGCCTCAACCCCAATCCATATAATAAGGTATTGAAACTCTAAATTAATCTTAACAATGATCAACTTTCACTGATAATTTCTGGTTACTTACAATTGGTCGAGCCACCTCTTTGTCTACAATAAACTCTTCCTCCACCACCCACACCTCATCATCACACATCTGCAACAAACACTAATTCCTACACCAGCAACTGCTCCAAGCTCCTCCTTACAAGATCTTCCCAACTTTGGCTCTTTATTCGGGTTTAACCATGCGACTCTAAAATTTAAGAACTGATTTCTCTGAACTTCCAAAAAAAACAAAGCAACACAACCTAATTTGCTGCATTAGTTTCTTTAATTCCCGGCATTGTTGATGCGTACCTTGCTAAAAATATGCATGAGCCGTCAAACAGTTTTTTTCAATTATAGTCCGACAGACTCAGAGAATTAAGCTCAAGTTGAAAATGCTAACTTTCATCAATAAACTTGCATGATACCATTAAGAAAATAATCCAAGGATCAAGTCAAAGAACAATTAAAGCAACAAGGTCTCTAAATATTGGCCAAAAAATTAAGATGACTGTAAATGAAACTAACTCGAAGCAAAGATTCTGACTGTCGTTCAACTAGTGAATCTAAGACATCTCATGGCCGTAGCCCACCAACCTATCTGAACTAGAACATAAAAAGATTCTCATAGATAAGATGGAGAGCAATAAGTCAATCCACAGATCTGATGTTCCTAACTTTGGTTCCTTATTTGGGTTTGACCATAGACTAAAAACTTCAAAAACTGACTTCTCAGAATTTAAGCAAACAAACCATTTTGCTGCAGCAGTTTATTCAATTCCAGGCATTGTTGATGTATACCTTGCCTACAAGATGCATGAAGTTGTCAAAACAGCTATTCAGTTGCAGTCTGACAGACTCAGAGATGAAGCTCATGCTGAAAATGCAGACTTCATCAATAAACTTGATGACAACATTAAGAAAATAATCAAGGATCAAGTCAAAGAACAAGTTAAAGCACAAGTCTCCAAGATTTTGCCAAAAATTGAGAAGACTGTAAATGAACAACTCGAAGCAGAGGTTCTGACTCGTTCATCCAATGAATCTAAGACATCCCATGCTGTAGCCGCCAACCTTTCTGAACTTGAGCTGAAGAAGATTCTCATAGATAAGATGGAAAGTAATAAGTCAATCCACAGATCTGATGAACAGAAGAATCTCTACAAAGCATTGGTTGACGCCTACGAAAGTGACAAACTCATACTTGACACGTATGGAGATACTGTCTCGTTTAAAAGACGTCAAGATGATGAGGATAAAGATGAAGAACCCTTCGCTGGATCAAACCGGGGGTCCAAGAGAAGAAGAGCTGGAAAAGAACCAGAGTCAACCAGTGCACCAAAGGAAAAGACCTCCAAGACAACTAGCAAGTCTACTGAAGGGTCCAAATCTCATCACAAGTCTGCTGACAAGTCTGCTCAAGCAGAGGAGCCAATGCATATTGCTGAAGATTTAGAAGAACCTGCACATCAGGAGTTTGTAACAGGAGATACTGAAGATAAACCTGATGAAGATACCTCTCAACATCCTGATTGGTTTCAAAAACTGGCAAAACCTCCTACTCCCGATCATGATTGGAACAAGACTTTGCTTGCTGCTCATGGACCTGTTCAACCTTGGCTAAGTACTTTGGCTCAGAAAGAAGATACCCGTGAGTCGTTTAATGAGCTGATGGACACTCCTTTAGACTTCTCAGCATTCGTAATGAATAGGCTTAAAGTTGATACTCTGACTCCAGAATTATTAGCCGGTCCAACATTCGAATTGATGAAAGGATCATGCAAGAGTCTGATGGAGCAATAATATTTCTTTAAAGAAGTCTACAAGGTAACCACTGATCAATTAGACTGGAACAACCCTGAAGGTCAGCAATATCCTCATGATCTGCGAAAACCACTACCATTGATATCTAATTCTCGAGGTCGTCATGTCATACCTTTCGATCACTTCATCAACAACGACCTAGTGTATCTAAGTGGTGGTGTCTCAAGCCGAACATATACAACTTCAGTGACGAAGACAAAGGCTGCAGATTACGGGAATATCAAATGGATTGAAGATCTGGTCCCTAACACAATGTGGAGTCAAGTGCCGGTTAGCTATGACAAACATGCACTCTGGGGAATCTCACATTGGGGGCAAAAACGACAACAATTCTATGGATTTGCTGCTAACAGGGAATCTGCTCGAGATGTCTACTCCAAACGCAGAATCATTGCTGTCACAAAGCTTCAAATAGTCGAATGGCATAATTACAAGCATCTGGATTGGATCACTGTTCGTAGAGATGATGACAAGCTGTATACATTCAAAGAAGGCGATTTCAACAGGCTTCGCATCCAAGACATCGAAGACATGCTGCTTCTTCTTGTTCAAGGCAAGTTGACAAATCTCACTGTTGAAGAACGCCTAGCTTTTAATGTCTCCTTGCGAATGTTTACAAGAAGCATTGTCATCCAAAGGCGTGTGGAAGATCTTCAATTAGGTGTCGAGAGTTATCAAAAGAAGCTCAACCTCACAAAGCCGGATACGTACAGATCAGATCTTAAACGAAGGGAAGCTTATACAGCATACTCCAATCCCAGAGGTTTCATTTACCAGAACAAAGACAAGAAGAACAGATTGATGCGTATTGATGAACTACACAAGTTTAGTGACGGTACACTCAATGATGTTCGGACTGCTCTTGATGATCGTCTAAAGGGAATTCGGATGAAGTATCTGCCTCAGACTATCTGGAGACAAAGTGATAGAGATAAAGCAGGAGCTATGATCCAGGCAATTGATAAACAGCTAAAGACCAGGAGGATTATGCGGAGCTTGGAGAAATTTGTTGGTGGGAGACCGTACAGAGGAGACTTTCGACTGCTACAGAAGGACCTATGAATTATCATATGATTCCTCTATCTAATAGGTCAATCCCTTGGACGTAATTAATAACAATTATAAATTTGGATATATGTAGTGGTAGACTTTATAGTGATATTAAGGAGTGCTCAGAGTACAAAATTTTTCAAGAATTTCTAGTACATTTCAAAAAATTCAAATTATTATACTCAGCACTGTCTTATATACCCTCAAATATTGAGAGGGGGGGCATTAAAATGTTCCTTTTAGTTAATGTGTAACATTTTGTCCCCGAAAGTTTAATCGGTTGATATCCAAAATATCAAGGGATTAACATTCTAGATAAGGGGAGAAAATGTGATTAAAATGAATCTAATTTGTATTGAAATGTGATCATATAAAATAGACTCAATGCACTCTACACTTAGCATGCACTACGATTACGGTGCACATATTAAGGGGAGCCTTTTAGTGGTGATGAAAAACTTTTAAATTGTAAATCTTTTGATATTTATATCAAACACTTTGATTGAAGTTTTAAATGAGTCTGGTTCCGATTGTGATGAATACCCTAAAGACCGACCATGTACTTAAATTTATGGAGTTATAAGGTGGTTAGGCATAGGTGATTCAAATCCCATGATCAGTGACAGAACCAGAGGGATCTACCCCAGGGATAGCCCTAGTAGTGTGAAGCCTTAGGTATCTACAAAAGGAGAAAAAGTGAGAATCAGGAAAAGCCGACTGAGATGGAGCTAACACTGGAACAAACCCAACAAGTTGTTATGTATGCAGTCTGGTAAGGCATATGAAGGGTTGAAGAAATGAAAAAGAATGTTAAGGATACAAGGGTGTACAGAAAGAAGCCCTCCGTACACTAAGGCTAAAACCGGGTCAATACATAAAACCAGTCGGAAACCACTAAGCTGTTGTCTGACTTGACAAGACAGTCATAAGACCCATGAAGCTAATGTCTCAACCCTCCCAGCACTCAAGGTCTCTAAAAACACTTGTTTTCATTTTCTCATGAGATACATGCATTTCTAGCGACTTTTCTCACTCCGAGATAGTTGATATTGAAAAGTGGCAGTCTCTCCAGCCTCCGATCACTAAAACAAAAGTGCATGATTGACTCTAGGCCAAAAAGAGATCATCCATAAATCTCATTAGGATAGCTTGTCAAGAATTATATCTTGCTATTCTCACACAATGTGAATAACAAGAAATAAAAAAGAGTCCTACGCATTATTCCTCTAATTTTGCCAGAACATCTGAGTTATACTCAAGTATTCACAATGAAATGGAAACCCTGCTAACCAACCATCAAACAACTCATGGTAGGTGACAGTGATGATTTCTATACAAATCAAACTTGTGATAACTGGAAAGAAAAGAGTGTGCGATTCTATAGCATGAGAATTAAACTAGTCTAAGTTATGAATTGACTATTGATGAAGAATGTTGAAATGATTAAACATCTTGATGTGGTTACAAAACCACTTTATCAAGTGGATACGTCGATTGATTTTCAAATCAATTTTTCTATTCAATCGGTGAGATAGTAACTCGTTGGGTTCACTCTATCATGTTTGTCTGTTTTGAATGTTCCTCGGATAATGAGAACATGCTGAGTTTGATGAATCTGATACACATGTGTTAGAAAGATTCAATACTTCAGCTGGAAATCTTGTCAAGGAGATTCTTCTTAAATTGAATCACCTGATCACAGGCAGTATTTATACTGATCAACGGGGAACCGTGGTTATTGCAACCGTATTCGACGAAGTGACAAAGACACTTTCGTCCATATCTGTTGATTATCACTAACCTAAACCTGCAGGTACTCCCGACGATTGGTGCAGCTGATTCCCGACGAGTCATGATTCATAGCCACATGCTCATACCCGACCGACAAACATAAAGACATCATGAAAGCTCAAGTACATGTTTCAAGACTTCCGCTACTCTGATACCGTACGTCTTTCATGAAGTGACGAAGTATTAAAGTCAAAGAAGTTTCCGTCACTCTGATACCGAACATCTTTCTCAAAGTGACGAAGTGTTATAGTTAAAGAATTTCAAGAAAGATGCTACATTAAAGCTTTTCAAGTCAACAAATCAAGAAAGGTATGAGCATGTCGGTCCAGAAGTCACAAGTTCACAAGATGGAAAAAGTTACAAGATGGCGAAACGAGATTATGCATGGTTGATGATCTCAAGGTGTTCAAGATCACATTTTCACTTACAAGTCAAGATAAAGGAACAAGCTCAAACCTAAAGTCAATGATCACTACATCAAATCACAAGTTAATGATTAAAGTTAAACGAGCTCAAGACTAATGATAAAGCATAGTATGCTAGGTTTAAGTTTTTGTAACATGAAGTGACCTCCCTTAGGGGGAGATTGTTAGGAATACAAAATTCCTAGAAAAGTCTCGGTCACTTCATAGATATCGGTAGATGGCTCGTATAGCAATATGTGGAAACTTAGTAGGCTAGTTAGTCTAAGGCACATGGAAGGCCCATGGAAAGCCCATGCAAGCCAAGGCCCAACCGGGCACTTACTAAGTATAAATACCCTCTCCACACATGGAGAGGGTGTTGGTTATTATACCAAAGGGTGTGGTAAAGATCTTCAATTAGGTGTTGAGAGTTATCTCAAAAGAAGATCAAACCACTACAAATCGGATATGTCAGATCAGATCTTAAACAAAAGAAGCTTATTTAGCATATTCCAATACCAGAGGTTTCATTTACAGAACATAAGACAAGAAGAACAAATTGATGCGTATTGATGAACTATACAAGTTCAGTGACGGTACACTCAATGATGTTCGGACTGCTCTTAATGATAGTTTTTAAGGGAATTAGGATGAAGTGTACTGCCTCAGACTATCTGGAGACAAAGTGATAGAGATAAAGCAGGAGCTATGATCCAAGCAATTGATAAACAGCTTAAGACCAGGAGGATTATGCGGAGTTTGGAGAAATTTGTTGGTGGGAGATCGTACGAGGGAGACTTTCGTGTGACTACAAAGGACCATATGGATTTATCATATGATGTTCCTCATCATAACATTTGTCAATCCTTTACATAATTATAACTTGTGAAATTTATTATATGTTAGTTGTAGACATTATGGTATTTTAAGTGTGCTCGAGTACAAAATTTTCAAGAATTTCTTAGTAAATTCAAAAAAATTCAAATTATTGTACTCAACACTGTCTTATATACCCTCAATTATTGAGGGGGAGCATTAAAATGTTCTTGTTAGAGATTGTGTAACATTTTGTCCCTGAACATTTAATCAAATTGATATCCAAAATATCAAGAGATTAACATTTTGGATAAGGGGAAAATGTGATTAAACTGAATCTAACTTGTATCAAAATGTGTCATATAAAATGGACTCAATGCACTCTACACTTAGCATGTACTATGATTACGATGCACATGTTAAGGGGGAGCTTTTAGTGATGTATGAAAAACTCTCAAAGTGTAAATCTTTTGATATTTTTATCAAATACACTTGATTGAACTTTCAATGATTTTTGGCTTTGATTGTGATGGAATACCTGCTAAGACCGACCATGTACTTAAAATTTATGTAGTTTAAGGGGTTAGGTAAAATTTTATTTAAATCCACATGATCCAGACCGAAACCGGAGGATCTACCCAGGGATATCCACTAGATGTATAAAAGTCCTTAGGTGATACAAAAGAGACAAAACCGGTGTCAATACATCTGCTCGTTCAAGCAAATCACAACAGATGATTGCTGACATTGAAACTGACATCATGGACCTTAGTGATGCTATGACAAACCGACCTCCATAGCCCAACTCAAGGTCTCTTAAAAGACTATTGTTTCATTTCTCCATAGAGATTCACGCTTTTCTATCATCTTTTCTCACTTCGAGTTAGTTTGTATTGAAAAGTGGGGCACTCTGCTCCAACCTTTACCGACTACTAAAAACAAAGTGCACTATTGAGTCTAGAGCCAAAAGAGATCATCCATAAATCTCATTAGGACACGTGTCAAATTATGCTTGCTTAGTCACACAATGTGAATAACAAGATATACATTAAGAGTCCTACGCATTATCCTTGTGATTTTGCCAGAACATCCGAGTGATATAATTCACAGTGAAGATGGAAATCCTGCTTGAGCCAACATCAAACAAGCTCATGGTAGGTGACTTGTGCGATTCTATATGAATCAAACTTGTGACAACAAACAATGGTGCGATTCTATAAGAATTAAACTTGTTACAGGTTATGAATTGACGATTGATGATGAATATTGAAATGATTAATACTCTCGATGTGTCACAATAAACACTTTAGCATGTGACAAGTACGATTGATTTTAAATCGATTGATTTTTTCTAGTATTAGTGAGACCTTGTATTGTTGGTTCACTCATATAGTGGTGTTTGCTTGATGAGGCTCTGGTACAATGAGAACGGCCCAGGGAGCTGCGAAACTCTGTCAAGGATAAAATTCTTCGGGATTAATACTGATCACAGGCGAGTAATTATACTGATCAACGGGGCACCATGGTATATTGCAACCCGTATTCACGATAGTGACAAGACACTCTTGTCCATATCTGTTGATTATCACTAACCTAAACCTGCAGATATACCCGACAATTGGAGTAGTTGATTCCCGACGAGTCACGATTCATAGCCACATGCTCATACCCGACCGACAAACATAAAGACATCATGAAAGCTCAGAATATGTTCTCGAAGAAGTTTTTTTTCACTCTGATACCGACTTCTTTCTCGAAGTGTCGATTGTTGAAAGTTAAAGAATTTCAAGATAAGAATGCAACATTAAAGCTTTTCAAGTCAACAAATCAAGAAAGGTATGTGTAGGTCGGTACAGAGTCAAAGTTCACAAGATGGGCACGTTTACAAGATGGCGGAAATGAGATTATGCTTGGTGATGATCTCAAGGTAACTCAAGATCACATTTTCACATTCATTATAAAGGACAAGCTCAATAACCTAAAGTCATTGTATCACTACATCAACATCTCAGGTTTATGATTGGAAGTTAAACGGAGTCAAAAGACTAAATGATGACAGCTAGTATGCTAGGTTTACAATTTTATTAAATGGAAAATGTGAACCTCCCTTAGGGGGAGATTGTTAAAGAACACGAAAAGTATCGGTCACTTTCCAAGATAACAGTCGTTAGCTCGTATAAGTAGTTTTTAGACAACCTACATCGTTAGTTACGCTTAGGGCCCATGATAACCCTTGCAGCAAAATGCCCACGTGCCATGTAAGAGTATTTATACACCTCTCCATGCCTTGGAGAGGTGGTTGGTTGGTTTTATGTTTCATTTTCACTTAATGCATTTTATGTTCTTTACTTTCTCTCACTAGAAAATACATCCTTCCTTCTTATTTTCTCTCTCTAGTTCTTGCTTGTAATGTTAAAGATTACTCATATTCTTTATAAAATTTACACCTAAACTCATTCAGTCTTTATAACATGTTCAAAGTAGTCAAAATGAGCCAAAGCTTCAAAAAGATTACAAGACTGAGTACAAAAAGGTGAAAGCCAAACGTGCACTTCTTGAGGCTAATCCTTCAAGTACTCAGACTCCAAAACCTTTTCAAACAAAAAATAAAGGTTTAGTGACTGAAACTTTTGACAGACATGAAGAAGAAGTATCTGATGATGAGGAAATAACACAAGTTTAGGTGTTGATGGCTCTTGCAGATGATGAGCTTGATGTTGGAAAAAACCATGCTAGAAATGGTGAATGGATTGATATCACAATGAGAAAGGTAAACATTCTTTATTTATGGATGAAGATGTTGATTGGCAAAATTACCTTAAGTACATTAACATTGACCTTAAGTTTGTTGAAGAGCAAAGATTAAACTTGTTATCTGAATATAACAAACTTGTTTTTGAACTAAATAAATGTAGAGATGATTTACTTGTTTTTAAACAATTCAATCTTGAGGCTGTTAAATTTTAACTTTAAAACACTGAACTTATAAAACAAAATCATGCTCTTCAGAAAGAACTTAAGGAAGAAAAACATGTTAATGAAAAAAGTTAAA
>BQNB010086577.1:0-28149 GCA_026074375.1 Tanacetum coccineum | reverse complement strand
TTAGCTCGGTGAACAGATCATGAAAAAGCAATTCAGTTATTAATTAACTAACAAGAAAGATGAGATTAACAAAGCAATTGAAATGTTGGTTAAACGCAACCATCTATATACATACTCGTAAGCAACAAAATAAGTTAACAAGAACAAGAATTATGTGAAATATCGCATCCATAATCAAGGAAAGAAGATCCAGTTCGACATAGGGTCAGCGAGTACTAATTACTATGGGTAGTGTATTCATATACCTTGTTTACGCCAAAATGGTTCAATGTCCATTGCTGTGAGAATCAGTGTACCAATTTAACGTCAACAAGGTCTAGGAATACACAAAAGACCATGCGGGTTGTCATCATTCCAATAGTATTAGTATTCCCCAACCCCTAAGTTAAACCAGACCTTTCTTTCGATCCAACAAATTTTATATTAGGAGTAATTATTAACTTGATAAACTTTATACTTTTACAGACTTACTTTATTAGATATTCAAATTCTTTTGAAACAGATTAGTAACTAAATAAGATCCAGTTTGGTGCCCATATTTATCAAAGACACTCAATAACCATTTTTCGGAAATCAAAAACAAAACTATCAATTTCCAGCTAGTAGCACAGGCACATAGTTCTAACGTAACATACGAGTCGTTTGTCAATTTGGGTTCTTTTGTATTATAGATATATGTCAACTGAGTATAAGTGTTGAGTAAAAAGATTTAACTAACAGAATTAAACAGGTTCAAAGTTATCCAATATGCACCACAAAAGCCTCATAATTCGTCTTGTCAAAGAACTTTCATCACTATCTGACCAACTTGCTTTGACACACACTAATACGTCACATTATTTGGTGGTTCTCAAAATCGAAGGACAATGAGACATCAAACTGCCTTTATATGTCCACGATTTATGTCTACTTTCATTATCTAACCATTTACATGTGTGTACTCCTAGTAGTAAGAATTTAGCTCGGGGATTAGAAAAAACATTTAAAACACATACAAATCAATGAATCAACCATCGATATCAACTGGACTAATTTTGAAACAAAAGCAACTGCATTTAACAAACATAAAAGTAATCATAAAAACCAAAAAAGAATTACCCCTGAACATCAACTACGGTCTTGGTGTTCTTGGTTCCAACCAAGTGATGAAGAAGTACACCAGCCGCAACACTAACATTCAAACTTTCGACTGCAAGAAACGACTGAAGCCCCTCAGTCTCTGCATCTTCTAAGCCTGGACTCAAATGTACCGGGATATTCCCAGGAATCTTAACTAACTGAGTACACGACCTCTCGACCAATGGTCTCAAACCCGTCCCTTCACTCCCCAACACAAGGATTGTTGGCTCGCCTGTTGTCACTTCATTCAAGCCCACAGCCCGTGGAGCAACCGAACCACCAATAACCCTCCAACCATTTTCTGCAGAAGAGACCAAAAACTGCATCATATTCTTACAAGACCGAAGCTCAGTCAACTCAAGTGAACCAGCACTTGCTTTACTTACAACCCCGCTAAGTGGTGCAGAATTCTTGGCACAAAGTACAACCCCAGACGCGCCAAAGAAATACGCCGACCTAATTATAGCACCCAAATTTTGAGGATCCATAACTTCATCCAAAGCTAACCAAAGAGGCGATTCTTCGTCTCCATCAGTCACTACACGATCCAATTCACGGATATTCACCATCTCTAAAGGTGAAGCATCGAGAACCAAACCCTGATGAGGCCTACTATCAACAACCATATTAAGATCGTGTTTCGTAATTTCTTTAACTGTTAACCCAATTTTCTCGGCCAATTTCAATACCTTCTCAAACCCTTTCTTATCTTTTTTCCTTTTATTATTTCCACTCAAATCGATACCTTCTTGAACATACAAAACGTAAAATTCCCTTCTGTTTGCTGATAATGCAGCCAGTACAGGCCCGACTCCATACACACATTCACCAACCATTCTCGGCACACTTGATTCACTCGCCTCTTTCCATACCTTCTTTCCCCACTCATCTTGCCTATTAAACTTATGAAACTCGTTACCATTTCGTGCCACGTCAATATCCTTATCAAACCTATCAAACCGTTCTTGAATCTTGTACCACTTCGGGTTCTCAACTTCTTCAGTTTCGAAATCTCTAATATATAATGCCTATTTCTTTTGTTAATCTTTAATAGATTTTTTTAAGATTTTTTTGAATGTTGATAATATTATAATAAGTACGTGTCTAATATATTTATTATCAAAACCGTTCTTGTAATCATGTACCACATCCCACTTCGGGTTCTCAACTTCTTCAGTTTCGAAATCCGATTCATCGTCAGAGACCCTCCTACTTTCCCTAAATTCACTCCGTTCATTAAAGCTCCTACCTTTTTCCCTACCCTCAAGACCACTTTTCACAAACTTCCCATTACTTCGTTCATCAAAGTTCCTACCCTTTTCCGCAAACTTCCCATTATCTTCATACCCTTTCCTTCTTTCCCTAAAATCACTCTGCTCATCAAAGTTCCTACCTTTTTCCCTATCCCCAACCCCACTTTTCACAAACTTCTCAGCCGACACCTCCCAAGACGACCTAACATCCTTTTTAACACCCGAATCACCTTCAACGCTCTTACTCACACTTCTAAAATCTTTTCGCCTAATCTTTTCCTTACCACTTTTAGTATACTTTTCACTCGAATCCCCCCGCCTCGCCTCGCCCGGCTTAGCTAACCAAGGCAGTGCCCTACCACTCTCACTAGTCTCAAATTCTTTACTACGCGAATACGAAGTCGAAAAAGTCCTATTTTTTATAATCCTAACATCTGCAGCAGGGCCTAAAACACTAAAACTAAAAAGGGTTTTTCTGGGTTTAATGTAAAACTGTAAAAAACATTTTGGTGGGTGTGATAAAGATTGGAACTTTGTGAAATTACAGTACATGATTAAATCAAAAAAATTGATGGGAGTAACTTACAGTAGCTTAATCTGCCATTGTTGAAGGTTGCAAATGTTTTAAGAAGTAGATAAGTTTAGGGTTTATCAGAAAACACAAAAGGGGTTATAGACCCTGTTTGGATTTGGGTCTCTTTTGGTGGTGTTTGGGTTGGTTTATTATATTTTTGAGTAAATTACAAGTTTAGTCATCAAGGTTTACTCATATTTCATGTTAGTCCAATTTCCTAACGTCGTTATTTTTACCTCGTTATTGTGGTCGTGTGAGTAGCGCAAGCGCACGAGGGTAGGATGGTCTTTACAATGTTTTTGTCATTTAGTAAATTACACGTTTAATCCCCAAGGTTTTTTTAGATTTCACGTATAGTTCATAACGGACAAGAATTACTGTAGACGTCTCCAAAGTTATCAATTTTGCACGTTGTTAGTCCAATGCCGTTACGAATTTAAAATTTCTCGTTTCCTCCAGTCAAATGCGTTTCACACGAGGATTGTATTGTATTTTCCAATTATTTTTGTCCTTATTATTCATTTGTTTATTATTTATTTTGTCTTTTGAGTTATACTTTTTTAGTTTATATGAAAAAACTTTGGGGACTAAATATGTAACTTATTTTAAATTTTTTAAAGAAGTAAAATGGAAAAAAATAAGAGGCTGAATATTCGGTAGAAAAGTCTGAATCTGATTTCCATCTTAATCTGAATAAGTGGTTGAGAAGTCTGAATCTGAATGAAATAAAACTGTTTGTTTTGGTAAACATGTATATATGTGTTAAACAATAGTTTTTACAATTTAAATATAAAACGATTGCATTCGTAAAAAAATAAATTTTATTAAATAAGAAAGACAAATTTTAAAATAGAATCAATTTAAAGTTAAAAGTATTTAAAAAAACATGCAATCTCATGTTTATTCGACAAAAATAAACATGTTAGAGTTTAAATTGAACTTTTAAAACGATTAACTAAATGAGTCGCTTTAGAATTAAGATGTATGAGTCCGAAATCGTACCCTTCAATTTGAACAAAATATAATTGACACATATAATCTTGTACGTTCTTTATATAACAAAACCTATGCAATCAATCTATTTAATACTTTTAATACAAAAGATAAAAGTGAAACAAGGAAAAAAAAATAAGATTTGAAAAAAAACATTAAAATAAAAAAATAACAGCAAAGTAGAAAATAAATAAAAAAAGAAAAAAAAAGACATTAAGAGGTGTTAAGACCAGAAAAAAAGACATATAATCTAGTTCAGTAAGAGGTTTATGCCTCTTACTGCATCTTAATGGCCAGAAAAAAACAAACGCTCTTAACAGTGTTTGGCTCTTACTGCCTCTGAATGACATGAAAAAAACAAACAGTCTTAACGACTCAAATGTGACCGCGTCTGAATTAGTCAGATTAAGATGCTGTTAAGAGGCATTTGTTAAAAAACAAACACCACCTAAATGAGAAATTTGGATTTATGTAACCAAGATATAACACATTTTTGTGCAAGTTGTTTTCGTTTTTTTTATAAAGTAAATTACACTTTAGGTCTTTATACTAAACTTGATTCTCGCATTTAGTTTTAAGATCATCGAAATTGCAGTGGTAGTCCACAACATACTGATTTTGCTTTGATGGGGGTTAAAAAAATTATCAATCGTTAACTGTTACAACTTTTTCGTCTTTTCCACCTAGTCAGGGTTATAGGCGAACCATGTTCCGATTATTAGACTAACGTTATGTTTGTTTCATTAAGATGTTGTGGGTCTGAATCTAACTACCACAACTTACTGGTAATAGGTGGTTATAAAGTCTGAATCTGAATGAAATAATTTTGTTTGTTTTTTTATAATTGTCTGAATGATTTTATTTGTCGGTTTTTAAAATATAGAGTAAATTGCAAAAATGATCCTTGTGGTTTGGCCAAATTGCAGATTTGGTCCGTCAAATTTCGAAATTGCAAAAAACGTTTTTATTTTCAAGGTTTGGTTCCACTTTTGTTCCTTGGTCGATTTGAAATGACTAAAATACCCCTCTGCAATTTGGCCAAACCACAAGGACCATTTTTGCAATAATAAAAAATAGTTAAAAATTAAAAAAAATCTGTAAGAATTCTTTTTATTTCGGTTTCAGTTTACGAGAAATAAAAAAATTAAAAAAAATTATTTTTTTATTTCGGTTTAAGTTTAAGAACAAAAATTAAAAAAAAATTAAATATTAATTTTTTTTATTTCGGTTTCAGTTTATGAGTAATAATAAAAAAAAATTCCAAATTTTAAATTTTTTTATTTCGGTTTCAGTTTACAAACAATAATAAAAAAAATTATTAATTTTTTTTATTTCGGTTTCAGTTTACGAGCAATACTAAAAAAATATTAAAAGAAAATATTTTTTTATGTCGGTTTCAGTTTACGAGCAATAATAAAAAAAATTAAAAATTTAATTTTTTTTATTTCATTTTCAGTTTACGAACAATAATAAAAAAAATTATTTAAAAAAAAATTTAATTTTTTTTATGTCGGTTTCAGTTTACGAACAATAATAAATAAAATTAATTTTTTTTTATTTCGGTTTCAGTTTACGAGCAATAATAAAAACAAATTTCAAGCATTTAATATTTTTTTTATTATTGCTCGTAAACTGAAACCGAAATAAAAAAAATTATTTTTTTTAATTCTTATTATTATTGCTCGTAAATTGAAACCGAAATAAAAAGAATTAAAAATTTTAAATTTTTTTATTATTGATTGTAAACTGAAACCGAAATAAAAAAATTTATTTTTATTATTATTACTCGTAAAATGAAACCAAAATAAAAAAAAAATTCTTACAGAATTTTTTTAATTTTTAATTTTTTTATTATTGCAAAAATGGTCCTTATGGTTTTGCCAAATTGCAGAGGGGTATTTTAGTCATTTCAAGTCGACCAATGACCAAAAGTGAAACCAAACTTTCAAAATAAAGACGTTTTTTGCAATTTCGAAATTTGACGGAGCAAATCTGCAATTTGGCCAAACCACAAAGACCATTTTTGCAATTTACTCTAAAATATATATTAAACATTATTAAAATCATGAATAGGTAGCTTGAATGTATCATTAAAAATAAATATTTGGAAAGAAAATTCAATCAAGAAATTCACAAATACACACGGTCCCGATTGACATTTGTCAATGAACTTGTTACGACTATCAATCTTTCTCAGTTTAACGTAAACTAGCGCTCAGTTTCTAATTCATGAACCCGGAATATTCGTATAACAATTTGAACCCAATTCAAAATGCAGCCAAAATTAACAAACTCGGCCTAATGTTTAAGCAAGGGTGAGTAGAAAAATCGAAAACCAAAACCGAACTGAACCGAAAACTACTGAATCGAAAACCGAATTTATATAAATATATATATATATATATATATATATTATATATATATTTTTATAAATAAATATATAATTAAAACTTTATCCTAATATAAAAAAACATTTTTTATACTTGAAATAAGTTTTTTGCTATATATTTATATAATAATTTTTTTTAAATTGTGTAATTCGAGTTTATTCGGGTCACCCGAAAACCGAACCGAATTCAAATTTGGTTTTCAATTCGGTTCGATTGAAATCTAGATCTATTCGGTTCGATTTTCGGGTTGACCCCAAAAAAAGTTTAACCGAACAGCCCGATAACCAAGCCGATCAACATCCCTATGTTTAAGTAAAATACTAAACAACCATATATTCAGCCCAATAAGAAGTTATATCTATCTTTGTTTACACCAACATGGCCCATCTAACCTTAACCAACCTAAACCTAAATATAAATATCCACCTAATAATTTTCACACTAACACTCCTCTTACTTATCACTTCCAGGCACCAACAAGTTTCAGTAACAAGTTTCACTGTAGCATCACCTAACATCACAAATCATTATTACCTTGTATTCTCTTGTTACAAATAATATACCGGCCAAAAGCACCTTCTATTTCTTTTCTAAACTGAAGCTAGAGACAACCCATTAAACTCGAAGTGGCAGTGGACCGAGTTATGAAGTTTGAGTGAAGAAGAATGGTAGCATGGTTATCTTTTTCTAGAGTAAGAGCCAATCAGATAATCATTCTACCTCTTTCTGAGTAAGAGGCAATCAACTCTTACCGTGTCTGACTAGGAAGAAAAAAACAAACACCCCAAAGGTCTTATCGTGTCTGAGTGAGTAAGAGTCAGATGCTATACATATATTTTGTATAAAAACAAACATCGCCTAACTAATTTAAATTATAAAAAATTAAATGCGTGTTTAGTTGGAGAAAAATATTTCATTTTTTAAGAAAATTTTTCATTAGAAAATAAAAAAACTCTGTTTAGTCGCACTTTTTTTTAATATTTTTCATAAAAAAGAAAATTTTCATTTTCCAATCATATATAGAAAAATAAAAAATGTCATTTTGCCATAATCTATTCCTTTTCTTTAACAAAATAAAACCCATGTGGGCAAATGGTACAAATTTATGGTTTATACATTTTTATCTGTTATTATACATTTTTGTACGTTTTCGTCCGTTTTTGTACGTTCTGGTTCGTTTTTATACGTTTTTGTCCGATTTAATCCGTTTTAATACGCTATTTGTTCGTTTTGTACGTTTTTATCCGCTTTTGCACGTTTTAATTCGTTTATGCACGTTTCACCTTTTTTATAGGTTTTCGTCTGTTTTTATACGTTTTGATCGTTTTTATACGTTTTCATCCGATTTAATCCGTTTTAGTCAGTTTTTATACGTTTTTGTCTGTTTTAATTCGTTCTAGTCCGTTTTTTGATCGTTTTTATACGTTTTCGTCTGATTTAATCTGCTTTAGTCGGTTTTTATACGTTGTCCGATTTAATCCGTTTTTATACGTTTCATACGCTCTTCGATCGTTTTTGTACGTTTTATCCGTTTTTGCACGTTTTAATCCGTTTGAGCACGTTTTCCCCGTTTTTATAGGTTTCTGTCCGTTTTCATCCATTTTTGTCCGTTTTCATCCGCTTTTAAAAGTTTTTGTACGCTTTTGATCGTTTTCGTTTGTGGTAATACGTTTTCGTCCGATTTAGTCCGTTTTCATACGCTTTTGATCGTTTTTATCCTCTTTTGCACGTTTTAATCCGTTTTTGCACGCTTTCGCTCGTTTTTATAGGTTTTCGTCCGTTTTGTCCGTTTTTATCCGTTGTATACGTTTTTATATTTTTTTTACTTTTATCGTCCGTTTTTATACGTTTTACGCTTTTTGATCGTTTTTGTATGTTTTTATTGCTTGAGAAAAGGAAGATGTGTACAGGATAATAATTACATATTGCTTGAGAAAAGTTTTACGAATGTTCGCATATGTATAAGAACAATCGTAATGCATTTAATTTTGAGGGGATTTGTCATACGATATATAAGATTTCTACACAGTTCAATGTAAAATAAATAAGAGAACAATATAATTCGGTGGATTAAAGCTTAACTCGAGAACAATGCCCATTAAACCTCTATCCTATAAGAAATTGATTAACAAGCATAGAAAATGCAAAGTTAGATCTATCAAATAACACATCATCATCCATTTTTCTTCATTGAACTTTTATTAACCTCGCATTTTGGATATCAAAAGCATTAGTATCTAGGTTATGGCGACTGAGCATACATATGTTGATCATGTAACTTGTATGATGATGGTCTTCAGAATATTTAAAACGAACGAAAATGTAGAAAAACGTGCGAAAACGTACAAAACAGCAAAACCGAACAAAAACATAATTTTTATTAATTTTATTGGTAATTTATGTTTTATGTTGACTATGATTAACGATATATACTTGAATCAATCCAGTTAGGCCATGCATATACCGATTAGTAGTTAACTAGTTAGGTGATAGTCAACTGTTCAACTAGCGCCTAACGTAGGGATGGAACCAGGGTCTGTAGTGTCCTGGGACACCTATGAATTTTTTCGATCTATTGGTAACTTTTGAAAAAAAACACCAATTTCTCTTTAAATGTATATCAAGTGCACTCGGTCCTTCGAAATGTGTTTCTAGTATTACGACTCAAAATTTTTATGCACCCGGTCATATTTGGTCATGGTTCCGTCGCCTTTTACAACCATGACTTAGTTTGAAAGCACAGTGCAATGGCGCATCAAAGTGGGAAGGGCCCTACGAGGTCACAGAAGCACTAGGAGATGGAGCATATAAACTAAGGACTATGGAAGGCGCAGACCTACCGCGGACATGGAACATTGCCAATCTGAAAAAATGCTACCTCTAGGCTGCCACACATGCATGGATTTGTCGCTAGGACCTCTAATAAAAGCAGTCCATGTATCTTTTAACTTTTTTTAGGGCAATAATAAAACTCCGCAGGGTCTAGCTAACCCTGCGACTTCTTTATTTTGGAAAATTTTCTAAAGTTACCTTTTCTCTTTTTACTTGTTCGTTATTATTTGTCATTCTATAAATGCATGCACAATATTGTGACTATCTCCGAATGTTTATAGGATAAGTACCCTAATAATTGCTTGCCGCGTAAGAGGGTTGCAACCCCAGCGGCCACAGATTCTGTATCTTTAATCTATGTACCTAAGACGTTGGGCGCATAAAGAAAGACTCTCATGGAGCACGTAAGTCGCTAAAAGCGCCATGTATATACATCAAAGATAAGTCATTCACTTACAAAAAATTGTTGCCCACGGACATCTGTGGAAATATTACAAACCAAAAAATTGTCTAAGTACCACAGGCGGTACTACGGCTCAAGGCCAATTCAAATTATACATAGCAGGCAGAGACTTGGATCTAATAAGTTTAGGAGACGCCTCGTCTTCTGGTAGCTCAGTCTGGGTAGCTGCATCCTCCAGCAGGATTCGAAGGCCTTGAGGAATAACAGTCGGCACGGATACAAGAACACCATCCGACCTGGCGTG
Organism: Tanacetum coccineum; assembly: GCA_026074375.1. Taxonomy (NCBI): domain Eukaryota; kingdom Viridiplantae; phylum Streptophyta; class Magnoliopsida; order Asterales; family Asteraceae; genus Tanacetum; species Tanacetum coccineum. The sequence continues at coordinate 18,281 of BQNB010086577.1, read as the reverse complement.
ATGGGCAAAACCAACCCTGTGAGTTCGACAGACAATCCGACACTTCCTTTTCTTCTCTGCACGGCTTATATTTGCGGCCACGGCGTCCTCTAAGAGCATCTCCTCTTTAACAGCCCAAGGGTTTTTCGGGTCACGTACCTCCGGATACACAGGTATCTTGAGCTGAGAGGAACTGGGGTGAAGGTCACTGATGAATGGTGGAGCGTCCTCTCCAGTATCGCTTTCCAAGTGTAAGGATGCCATAAGTAAGTCTATGGGAGCATCCTTCAACTGCTCCAGCTGATCAACTAAAGGGTACTTCATATCCCTCAAGGCAGTAAGGGCTGCGATGTACTTCCCCTCGGCCTCAAGATCATACGCCTCAAGGGCCGCTAAGTCCAACTTCGCCCCTCCGTGCTCTACTCCATACTTGAGCCCCTCACTCATACCCTTCACAATCCCAGCAGACACGACATCAGCAAATGCCTGCCTCAGATCTGTAGATTCCGCACATTTCATGACCGCCAGGCGTAAACCATGCCCAATAACCCAGCGGCGACCTGCGATTGCTGTCAGCATATGTGGGTACAGCTCCTCATCAAAATCAATGCTCATCACATCCAACCGTGCGCTCATCTTCGTGCACCGCTGCTCAACCTTTTCATCCTTAAGCCTCTTAAATTATTCGAAAGCTGCTTTTATCTTTTCCTCACCAGTGATCTGAGCCTGAAGGGTAGACACATGCTGTGACAATTGATTGTTATTTACCTGTAGGTCCGCAAACTTGGCATGGAGGCTTTCTAACTCCTTGGCTAAATCTGCATTCCTAGCCTCCGTGGCTTTCTTCATGTCAACCTAGGCCTCTAGCAGGGTCTTGAGGTTTTGCGCTTGATTACGGAGGCCATGCACCTCTGTTTCCACAACTTTGAGGGATTTGACTTCTGCGTCCAACCTTTTTATCTCTTCTTCCCTTGCCTGGATTCTCTGCTCCCGTTTAGCTATCTTTTCTGTGGCTCTCTTTCGTAGTCTCACCTCTTGCTCAAACCTCAGCCTTAGTTGGGAACCCATCGCCACTTGCCGTGCCAGATTTATGTTACACTGGCTTAAACAATCATCGTTGGGCAAGTGGCGCAACTCTGAGAAATACCCCGGCGGTACAATATGATCCACCACGTCCTGACATACATCTGAGGTGTCCAAACGACAGTTGTTAGTGACACCCTATCCCGGCTGATAAATACCGCCTGGCGACCCAATGATAAAGGTAAAGGAAGAAGACTTCTCAGACTCTGGATCCCCTGCGATAGCCGCTCCCTTGGAAGATCTGTATTAATAACAACATGGACACACGGTTTGTTAGCATACCTAAAAAAAACAAAGAAAGAAATCATAGAACGAATTACTTACTGGGCAATATCCTGCTCAGGGACGGACTACGGCTTCACATAAGACAACAGATCTGGATCACTAACATTGGCAGGAATCTCCTGCGGAGTAGGTGTGGGGATTGGGATGCCCGCATCCAACCCTATTGATGCAAGGGATTTTCCTCCAGTAGTACTTTGTGCGGGACCCTTTATGCGAAGCATCGCAGTATATCACCAAGTTCTCGCTTCCCTCAGGTAATGCCAAAATCGGCGCACTACACAGCTTTTGCTTCAACAACTGAAACGCACCTTCAGCCTTTTCTCTCTAATCAAACTTCACTCTTTTCTGAGTCAACTTCGTCATAGGCCTAGCGATTTTTGAGAAACCTTGGATAAATCATCGATAGTAACTGACCAATCCTAAAAATTGACGAATCTCGGTTGGTGTCTTAGGTGACGCTCAATCCTTGATAGACTCAATCTTAGTTGCATCAACGTGGATGCCTTCACTATCAATCATGTGACCAAGAAATTGTACCTTCGATAGCCAAAACTCACACTTCGAAAATTTGGCGTACAATTCTTCCTTCTTAAGTAACCTCAGAATTAACTTAAGGTGTCCTTTATGCTCCTTTTTGCTCTTGGAGTAGATCAAAATATAATGGATGAATACAATCACAAATCTATCCAGATAAGGTTTGCATACCCGATTCATCAGATCCATGAATACTGCCGGTGCATTAGTCAAGCCAAACGCCATTACTTGGAACTCGTAGTGACCATAGAGGGTCCTAAATGCTATATTTGGAATGTCTTTCTCACGAACTCTGAGTTGATGATAACCAGACCTCAGGTCGATCTTAGAGTAGACTCTTGACCATTGGAGTTGATCGAACAAGTCGTCGATCCTTGGAAGTGGGTATCGGTTCTTCACAATAAGTTTGTTTAGTTCACGGTAGTCGATACACATCCGAAAAGAACCATGTTTCTTCTTGACAAACAGAACCGGTGCTCCCCAAGGTGAGGAACTGGGTCTTATAAATCCTCTGTCAGAAAGTTCTTGCAACTAAGTGGATAACTCTTGCATTTTGGCTGATGCTAATCGATACGATGCTCGTTCTATAGGTGCAGCACCGGGGACTAAGTCGATTTGAAATTCAACTTGTAGAGTAGGTGGCAGTCCAGCAAAGTCTTCTGGAAAGACTTCTGGAAATTCATGTATGATTGGCACGTCCTCAAGTCGCTTCTCCTCTGACTTATCCTCAGCCTTCTTGGATGTAACTTGTGCTAGGTAGACTTGACATCCCTTCTGAATATACTGCTGGGTCCTCGTATACGATATGATGTTCAGCTTACTTCCGTCGTCGCAATTGTCACCTCGGATTATCAACACCTCATCTCCATAAGGAATACGAACGACCTTCTCGTCACAAACAATCAACGCGTGGTACTTCTCCAACTAATTCATACCGATGATGACGTCTAAACTACCAAGTTCTACGGGCATTAGGTCGATGTCAAATGGATAACCTAATAATCCTAACGTGCAACCTCTAAGAACATCATTTGTTTATGAAATTCTTTCGTCGGCAAGTTCTACGGCATAACTAGTGTCCAAAGTAGATGGTGCAACATCAAACAAAGCACTAAAGGTAGACGACGCAAAACTCCTATCGGCGCCCGAATCGAATAACATAGAAGCATAACAGTTATTGAGAAGAAACGTACCCGTGACAACATTGGAATCAGGGTTTGTTCCTTCTCCACCAATGGCGTAAGCCTTTGCTGTAGCTTTGTTACTTCCAGTCTTGTTTCTTGTTTGGTTTCCACGGTTTTCATTCCTCAACTTAGGACATTCCTTCCTGAAATGTCCCGGCCTTCCACACTCATAACAAATAATACCTTGTTGATTTCCAACTGGAGCTCTCTGAGTGTTTGGGGCAACAACCGCCATACAATCCCTAGTCAGGTGCCCAACCTTCTTACAGTTATGGCACTTCACTGTACATGGCCCTACATGGTGGTATTTGCACTTGTTGCAGAGTGGGTGAGGTCCATCATACCCTCTATTCTCATTGTTCCTGGCCGTGTAAGCTCTAGCCATATTCTGCCTACTAGTATTTTGCCTTTTGAATGGCGGTTGCTGTCCACAGTTACCCATTGGGTTACTTTCCATCCTCCTTTTATTCTCAGCACTCCTTGCAGTGTAACCCTGGAGCTTCTTGTCCATCAATTGGTTAGCAATGCGTATGGCATCTTGGAGTCTAGCCGGATTCGCAACAATCACATTTCCTTGAATGTTGTCCGGTAATCCTCCAATAAACCTCTCCACTATGTCCTCTTCATCAGGGACCATTCTAGTACACAACAAAATCAACTCCTAAAACCTTTGAGTGTAAGCAGTCAAGTCGTTTCCTTTCACGGTCAGATTTCACAATTCAGTCTCCATCTTCTGAATCTCGTTCCTTGGGCAATACACTTCAGTCATCAACTTTATAAGTTCAGCCCATTTCATGGCATATGCAGCATCAACACCAATTGTTCTCTTATGGGAGTTCCACCAAGTCAAAGCACTGTCCTGCAGTGTGCATGTAGCATATTTCACTTGATACTTCGGTGGACAATTACTAATGTTGAACACAATCTCCATTTTCTCGAACCAGCGGGTCAATCTGACAACGCCTTCAGTTCCTGAGAAATTTTATGGCTTGCACTTCAAGAAGTCTTGGAATGTGCACTCTCGAGCCACTGGCATGAAACCTCCATAGTTCATGCCATGATTCCCATTTTCTCTATTCCCTTCATTTCCGTTTCCTCCGTTTCCTCCATTCCTATTTCCTCCATTCCCTCCATTTCCATTTCCTCCGTTTCCTCCATTCCCATTTCCTCCATTCTCACCTTCTTGTTCATCCCTATTCTCATTCAGGGGTTTAAGATTTCTCGCAGCTTTACGAGCCTCCATCTCTTCAGCTACTCGGCGAGTAACCAATTCTTCAACCTCCTCATGAGTCATGGATGCTCCGGATTGTGTGTTAGGCATCTTCATATAACACAACAACATAGCGCTCGGTAAGATTTCTGGGTGGTGCGAGACCACTAACGGTGTTATATAAAATTTACGGTTAATTCACATAGAAAATACATGATCGAAATATGTTTATGGAAACCCCATAGTGCATGACGCAAAAGCATAAGTAAATCAGATCATGACACCATATCACAGATAAATATCAATTTCATATCATCGAACATTAGTGATTACATCACATTGGTTTCAAAATAAAAAAAAATACGAGTTTATAACACTACGGTCATCACTAACCCTACTGCTCAATACTGCAATACTAATGAACATATCTAAGGACGGTAGCCCATGTGCTTCCTAGCACACGCCTCAAGTCTGCCAACTCTCACTCGATCATAAAATCAAAGTCGTCGTATCTGCCTAAGCTCTTTTTACATACGTGACATGCCGCGCTGGAGTCGGTCAACTCTCTGACTCTCAACACTCGCGGTGCCTCTGAGCCTCCTATTAACCCTCTCCAACTCAACAACCCTCTCAGTCAAAGCAATGACTGCCGACTCAACTCCAACAATCCTATATCCCTGCTCCCACTGGACGCCCTTAATAACCTGTACACGATGGACTGGGATAGCCTTTGTGTGATCATGGAACCTCTGAACCAAATCTCCCAATGTCTCATACGTACCCTCCACAGCTCTCTCCTCTTGAGCAGGCTCAGGGATAACCTCTAGTACCACGGGAGGTGTATCTCCATCGTCACTAACCATAATCGGGTCTCTCACACTCGTCTCAACATCATCCTGGGCAACAGTCACAACCTCAACCCTAACATCAACTCCGCTAGCTCTAATAATATCAGCAAAATCAAAACATGTCTCAATAACCGCCTTAACGGGATCAATCTCGGGCTCTGAGTGAGGCTCCTCACCCCTCTCAACATCATTATCCACCTCTAAATCAGTCCCTCTAGACCTAGACGGCTCAAAACTCTCTCTAGGATCAACCTCTACATCCGCCAAATAACCAAAATCCCTAAACCTCTTAGGCGATGGTATCAAATCAGCACAGACAGGAGATAGAGATCCGGATACAAGTAATAATGCAGGTACATGTGTCATAGGAGACCTACGTCTCTTGCGAGATGGCCTCACAGAAGTACTCGGTGAATCAGGAGAAGGATGATCTGACAATGAGTGTCTCGAAGAAGAATCAGATGAAGCATCTGAATGAAAGTCTGATGATGAATCTGAAAAAGAATCTCGAGCTGAATCATCTAGAGAAAAATAATCTGATGAAGAATGATCGACAGAATGTCTCACAGCAAGCCGCTGAACAAGTAATGGTCCAACCCTCTTCCTCGCAGTCATCATATGTACCGGCCCGTTAACTCGACGACGAGGTATGACAGGTGATCTCTAGGTAGAATAGGTAATCTAAGTGAAAGGCGTACCATGGGTATGTGATGGTGGTGTATCTGGTGTATCACTATCTATGGTGTCATCATTCGATGATAAAAATGGTGAGACAACTGGTAATGGTGGTATATGGTCTGATGATGGATCCTCAGATGGATCATACTCTATATTGGATGTAGGTGAGTAATCAGGAGACTCTGGTGTATAGTCCGGGGATGGTGGTATAGTAGGTGCTATGATAAGTATCTCTGTGGGTATCACTGTAGTGTCAGTCTGAGTAGTGGGTGGAGTAATCACTGGTGTGGTGTCGGGAATAGTAGTAGGGATAGTACCGAACAAGATAACTCGTCCAGCAGGTGTCCCCACACTATCCTCAGATGAATCCTACGAAACTGAAATAATTGAAATAGCCATGACATGCACAAGCAAAGTTTATATAAATCATCTTTATATCAACCATGCATGATGCAAACATATGAATGTGTGAATGGGAAACTGAATGAATGCCAAAAATGAACGAATGAATGCGCAGGTCATCGAGTACGGCATAATGGGATGAAATGAGAAATACTTATAGTAATATTAGTTATACTTAGTATTTAATTACATAATACTTAATTATGTATACGTACTATGTAAAATCACGTAAGGATCACATACTGGTTATAGTCCAGACCTAGTTTATACTACCTGGTTCTCTATAACCTTGGCTCTTGATACCAATCTGTCACACCCCCAAATAGGGTCCCGTCCGATTGAGCGTCTAGGGGCGTGACGTTCATGACTATCTCAAGTACAAAACATAAAGAACGACCTCTAAATGTACGTTTTGAAAATAAACATCGTTGCATAGATTTAAAATAATAATAAGTTAACATTGTTCAAGCTTAAAAGATTTAAAAGTTAAAATGCGGAAGCTTTAATAAATTCAACAACGGTATTTAAGATAACATAGATGAAATCTGAAAACTGGTTCGACAATTAGACTTCATATAGATCAAGCAACAACTTCCAAGCTAAGCACCTGAGAAAAACATGCTTAAAACGGTCAACATAAAGTTGAGTGAATACATAGGTTTAGTTCAAACGATGTTATAGTGGACCACAAGATATTAAACGTATGCGACAGTTATAACAGATACAACTTCACATAAAAAGGTATTTACGTTGCGCTAAGCTCATGACACTGAAGCTAATATGAAAGATAGCATGTACATTACTATGAGTATTTGATTGCCCTTCCAGGTGTCCGACCAAAGACAACCTAACCAGTTTCGACATGACATATATCCGTTTATCCGAACCTGTTGGGTAGGTAAGTTGCGACTACCTGGATAGGGATAATTAGTCCCAATAGATCTATTTATTCACTCGAGCTCCCTCAACCGGTCCTCCGGTCAAGAGATTAACAGTTCATGATAGTTTTGGGCAATAGGAGGTATATCACTACTTAGACAACACATAAACAGGGAAAAATTCTCATGAAAGTACTTGTGTCTAATTTTAAAAACAAGCAATGTTTCTCACCCCAAAGTTATAAAATATTTATTCAAAACAAGTAAAAGTGCGGGGCTATGAACTCACCTTATGCGAGTTGTGGATCAAAAGGAATCAATCAAGCGAAAACAAATCTCACGGTACTAGCGACAACCTAGTATATAGTGGCCATCTTAGAATAATGTACAATGAATAACGCTTAACACAAGAGTTGATCATCCAAGCATGAGTAGACATGGCGTATCCTTTTCAAAACGTAATTTTGAAAGTTATAGGTTTGACAAGTCTCGACATTGTGACACATCTTCGAAAATATTTCGTCTTTTAGTGTATTTTGTCTTTTAGTGCATTTCATCTTTTAGTGTATTTTGTCTTTTAGTGTATTTCGTCTTTTAGTGTATTTCGTCTTTTAGTGACCCGACACACCAAAGTTGACTCAATAATCGTAAATGTTGACCTAAACTCGACACTTAACGTTATTCTACATTTTATCATAAGTTTGATAATAAAAGTATATTTTTCGACGCATTTATAAAGTTTATAAATTTTCGGCATGACCTTTCTAAAAATATCGACTTTCCATTTGTATTCATCTCGACTCGTGAAAATATCCGTTTTATGAAAGTACATCTTTTATTGACTCAAAAGAATATCCAATCTATTTTCGACAACACCGCAAATATTACAACAAATTTATTCTAAACCTAAACCTCTTCGACTTTCAATTTATGCTTCCAACAAAACAAACATCTCACTTAATCTCTTCGCCAACAATATTTAAGCTCGCTATACAATAAATCTCAAATAAATAACATAGCCGTAATACTAACAATATATATATCAAAATAGTCACAACGAACTTTTAAACGCAAAAGTACAACTACTTTTTATGTTCTTCCATTTATAAACAAAAAGATTAAACTTTGAGACTTGCAGTTTTATAGAAAAATAGTTAGTGGTTTTCACAACGATCCGCTTTGTACACCTTGTTCGGAATGATCATACGAATGCAAAAGTACAACTCTTTTATGAAAATGTAGAGATGACTTACAAGAAAACACGACGAAAGATGATTAGAAACTAAGAACAACCCAAACGTTGTTTATAAACTACCCGGATAGAAACAAGAATCAATCTCGAACAATATATCTTCAAATGGTTGATCAAAGATTAAAAACAATGGATTTGGGTGGGTGTTTGTTGGCGTCCAAACTCAAAGAGAGAAAGGAAAAGAGTGAACAAAGTGTGTGTATGTTCTAGTGAGAGAAATAGTTTAAGTGTGAATGAGAAACAAAATGAGGATTGGTGGTTATAAGTTGGCATGAGATGGGATGCACCTAGACTTGGTGCCTTCCTATGTTCGGCCAAGTACAAAGGAGAAAGGGGGACCGAAATGATCCGCGAATGAGAGCATAGAAGGACCTTGTACAAGCCATTTTGTAGGAAGCTTGTTTAACTTGTATCAAATTTTCAAAAAAATGGAATCCTAAGCTAATAGTGTGTGTGTAACCGGTTATATCAAGGCCAAAGGAGGACCAAAATGGTCTCCAATATTTTAGGGCTATAGTGCTCACTTTTGAATTAATTTCCAAGGCCTTTGCATGCATATGCATATGTATAGATCAAAACACGTATCACGTAAATAACGAAACGAGTAACGGTATCACGAGAAATTATAAAATTTTAGATATTGCTTTAAAACATAAAAACGTGACTATTGCCAAAATACTACAACGTTTGGTATCCCGGTTCGCTCCTGGTGACGATTCTCAGATAATTACGGAACGACTTCCCGATCACCCGGAAAAGCTTAACAAAACTTTTAAAAATTCAAATTTCTAAACGGAAACGGCTAATTTATTAAACGGAAATTCTCGGGTTGTCACAATCCGCGTGATGCGACGGCGGGTATCTGAAATTATATTTTTCGAATAACAAATATTATCCGGTTACGTTTCTACTAAAAAAATCGGCGAGAAGTCTGATTTACGTTCCAATACATTCGATGTGCAAAGATTAAGTAAAAATGTACTATTGTTAGTTTGTGCATCGGAGATGCTCTAATGCTTCAATATTTTTATATATAAATAACTATTAGGAGATACTATTGCTTTAAAGGTGTTTTACCTAATGTTTTGGTATTAATAGTAATTGTCTTAAAATAAGATCTTAAAAGTGCATTTAATTTATTAGATGTTTGCTTAAAATGTTGTACCTAATGCTATGATATTTGTATTACTTAAAATTAAGTTTTAAAGTGCTTTTATTGTAGGGAAGTTGTTTCCTCTATTATTTATAGTTTTATGGTTGTAACATAAGCTTTATAAGTTGTATTACTAAAAATTAAAATTAAGTTCTATGCATTTAAGGATTGTACAACATTTTTTATAAATTGTACTCCATCCGTTCCATTTTTATTGTCCACGTTTCATTTTTGAGATGTCCCAATTTAATTGTCCACTACTAAAAATATATAGGAAAGTTTAATCAAGTTTAATATATTACCTTTGTTTGAAATTATTATTACAAACTTTAAAGAAGATTTTAATTAATTAGCTAAGAGTAAAACTGTCATTCTGCCAAAAAGTAAAAAAGAGAAAACAATAATAAATGCACTTTTCTTAAATTGTATATTTTTTGTCGGGGGACAATAATTTTGGGACGAAGAGAGTATTACTTAAAATTTTGTTGTGCATTAATGGAGGAGCGAGTGTCTAATCTGTATTTTATATGTTGTATAAATTTAATCAAAATAAAATTTTAATGCATAATGTACAATATTGTTTAAACATGTTTTTAGTAAATATGATATTATATAAGTTTTAGTGAGTAATTATTTAAAAGTTCTTGTGCCTAGGACATGTTTGGTACACATGATTCTTAAGAGATTATGTTTATTTTTAAAAAAAAGTAAGCTGCTTAAAATATAGGCATCGTTTGTTAGACAAAATTATAAGAGATTATAATATATTTTTTCATAATATCTTAAAATCAAATACTATTTCATGCAGCTTATAAAAATAATATTTTTTTATAATCTCATCACCATCTCCATCTACAGCTTCATCTCCGGTTCCAGCAACAGTTATTATTGTCAAACATACCTATACCATGGTTAAATATGAGATAAAGATTCTTTAAAAAAAGTTTGAGCTCGAATATTAAAAAGTGAAATATTTCGTGGCTTTTTGTTAACTTCTAAAGATTAGTGTCTTTTTGCAAATACTTATTATTTCCATCTTTAGGTAGCGGTCTGCCCACGAAACACCTTACCCCTTACGCAAGTTTTTTATATATATATATATTCCTTATTACGATCTCAAAATCCAAACAATAAAAAGAATATTTTCATAAACCTTGCTAAAACCCCTAATCCAAAAACCATCGTTCTAAATCATGGATACACAGGAATCGACTAGAGCACCATGTCCAGACCGAATCTTAACCGACGCAGGTGGAGCATTCGCTTTTGGCGCAATAGGTGGGACAGCTTTTCACTTCCTTAAAGGACTCCGCAGCTCCCCGAGTGGTGCACGTTTCATAGGTGGAGCAGAAGCTGTCCGCATGAACGCGCCACGTGTAGGTGGGAGTTTTGCAATATGGTGCGGATTATTTTCCACCTTTGATTGTGCTTTTGCATACACACGTCAAAAAGAAGATTCATGGAACCCGATACTTGCTGGTGCAGCTACTAGTGGCTTGCTTGCGATGAGGCAAGGGCTTTTGCCCATGGGTAGGGCAGCTTTGGGTGGTGCTCTTATATTGGCTTTTATAGAAGGGGTTAACCTTACAGTTACTAAGGCTGCGATTAATGCACAACAACAACAACAGATGATGCCTCCGGTTATGAGTAGACAGGCGCCCATGCTGCCTCGGAGTACGTCGCAGGAGACCGCTGCGCCGTCTTGGTTTGGTGGTTTCTTTAGAAAGAAGAAAGAGGAAGTGAAGTCGTATGTCAAAGATACAGTTTTGGAGAGTTTTGATTCGCCTATGCCACCAAATTTTGATTTTGAATGAATGTGAATTAGATTTTGTAAGAACTTATTTATTATGGTTGACTGATAATATTAATGTTTTCGAGTTTTGGTTGATATTCTTTTGATTTTTGCATGAATTAAGATATTGAATTAGATGCAAGTGCGTGTAACACCTATTTACTTACTAGGCGTAATGCTTACCGTGTAGTTAACCACTTTTATAGGTACAATGTGCTGCAAGAAAAGGGAGTTTGGTCAAGGTGTGAAAGGAGTCGGCGTGCCATTCATTGGCGCCAAAGAACGGCGCGAGCCGAACCACTCCGGTGCTCGTGCCGTTCGGTCTCGCGCCGTACTTAACAGCCGACGCGGTTGAGAACGGCACGAGAAAACCGAACGGCGCACCACTCCGGTGCTCGTGCCGTTCTCTCGTGCCATTGAATTTTTTTTGTCTTTTTGTGATTTAGTGTGGTATATTCGTACATTTTTACATAAACATGGGGGATACCAACCTGGCACCACATTTCTGCGTTTTTTTTGCCAACGGCTTGCCTCTGCAAACCTCCCCATCGTTGGTGACGTTTGTTTCTTCGGTGCCGTTGAGTATTTTGCATGACGTGACATCCTTTTTGATGAGAATTTTTCGAGAACGGCATGAGCCCACGGGCTTACGATCCCGTTCCCTAGCACTCTGATTTGAAAGCAAAGAAAATGGATAGTGATTGCCTTGTATAATGAGCAAGTAGTAAAGTAGTAGTAGTAATAGTTAACCGTTGCTTAGCAAGAAGCTAAGCACCCGAGTGTGTCGTATTATTAATTTGTGATTCTTTGAAAAGAAGAGTTCTTTTTAGTGTCTTTATATGTTGAAGGTGTACAAAGGCTTGTTTGGCATAACACCCGAAAAGTAAGCTTCCACTTGTGGTTTATGTCAAATTTGTATATAACCTAGGCTGGCTCGCACTCGATGGCGCATCGATTCCGAACCAAACGAGTGTGACATGTGATCCGAAAACCGAAAACCGAGCGATAATGACGATGAGACCCGGGGGGTGCTCGGGCGGCTAGATATTATTTTTCTGTTTTATTCGGGTCGTTTTCGAGTTTTGTGAGAACATGAACCGACTTTGTTTTCCAAAACATTTGTAAGGCAGGTACTGTCAGCACATATACAAACCTTCCCTAACACTACACAAAAGTTGACAATCTTCACGCTTATTTGTCTCGGTTTAACAAGCTCGTTCGGACCCATGTTTTCACGTAATAGGCGTGTACAAAATAACCACATGTGTACATAATATTAGTCCACGATAAAAAGCGTGTACAATATTTTTCATGTTAAAAAAAAATTAAAAAACAAAAGTTCACGTTAAAAAGCGTGGACTATTATTATCTTTTTTTTTTTGAAGGACTATTATTATCAAACTTCCAAATCACTTTTTCCCATTTTATATCCGTACATTCCAAACCACTTTTTCCCCAAATCACTTTTTAAAATCACAAACACTTTCACAAATCGGAGAGTCTTGTTATTATCAGTCTAATCGGAGACAGCATGATAGTGTAATCGGCAGCTGTGTGTCTAATCGGAGCTTGTGATAGTCTAAATGTGGTAGTTGGTAGTCTAATCGGACGGTGTGTGATAGTGTCTATCGTGTGGTTTCTATAGCTGAGTGCGTCACGAACAATAGTCTGTAATGCGGTTGTGTGTTGTCTACGGCGTGCTCGTGACTAGAATCAGAGTAGGTTGGAGTTCTGCTCAGAGGTCACAAAAATTACAAAGCTGGTCTATGTCATCGAAAGGTATAAAATCATCTATCAATTCTATTAGATATTCGTAGATGTATTAACGGTTTTTATGTTATTTAGTAACGATTGATATGAATGGTGTTATATCTTATCGTCTATTAATTAGTAGATGTTTAGATTAGCTGGTATGCTTAGGTGGTTGTTGGATATGCTTATCTTAAAGTGAATTTCAAGTGTAACTGATGTATGTTAATGTTAATCTTTATATTAGAATAGAACTAGTCGTTTTATTAGCATGATCTGTGTGATCTTAATTTTGGCACGTTGACTGTGAAAATAATCCGAGAAAACATATAGTTGAAAGTGCTTATATAGAACAATCTGAAAGCAATAGTAAGATAACTCCATAGTTTAGCAAGAAATCTTAAACCTCTCCTTATATTAGAACCATTCTCGCTACATGAAAATTAGTTTCTGAAATCGGCTTCATTGTGTATACTATCTGTTATTGCATTATGAGACACGCTCTTTCAAGATGATGTTCAATCGAAAAAATCGATGCAAAAACATAAAAGAAACAGACGTGTGAGTGAATATGATCCACCAAACATCACACAACTTTTCAGGACACAGTCAAAAATCATTTCCCACACGGATATGAACCACTCCGTCAAGCGATTAAACAAGATCCAATCCCTCATCCACAGCTCTTAGAAGCAGTCTTTGTGTAGACCCTATCCTTTTTCTTAATAATAATGCCTCGTGCAATTACTCCCTCCCTCATACCACTTTCTTGCACATTGCTCAAACAACGCCGTCAAGCCCGATATTATACTAACTCTCAATATCATCTTATCTGATCCTCGTTTCAACCACGCAGCCTATTTCGACCTGTTGATTTTTAGTTTTCCTTATATATGCCCCAAAACTCTCGCCCCCTCATCTTCACATATTGCAAACCACTCGTCAAGCGTATTTACAACAATGTATCACTTTCATAGCGTTTTAATCACACCAGGTATTCGGACCTTCTATGTCTTGGTCTATGCATATGCGCCTGTAACTAGTCGATGTCCTCTGATCTTCATGTCTTCATAGCATCTAATTCGACCTCAATGTGTGCATCATAAATCATTCTTCCATCATCATACTTCGTCTCGATTCACAATCATTTACAATCCATCAACCTACTGTACACGAAAGCCAGTAGCTTTGCAATCAAATCTTTGTGCCTCAATTCCTTTTTCCTGGAACTCATGATCAAATGATCTTGTTGTCAAGAGGTTGAGATGTGTCATTCTTAGCTGCTCAGTTATGAAACAAAATCTATTGTCAGAGGTTGAGTATAATAGTAACTAAAAATCAATTTTTTCAGTGTATTATTTTTGCCCATGAGTTTGTATATTATGTTCTACACACATATGATAATCTGTATAGATTGGGAAGAATGGTGTAATTCTTTTGGACTCAAGAAAATGACCGCTGAAGCCAGAGTTTTAAGCTGAATGGAGGGTGAAAATGTGTTGGTGCTTATTAGTGCATGATCTATCTGCTAATCAAAAATCGCCGCGTATTGGCATCGTAGTTCAGTGTGACTCTGACCTTACTTCTCAAGAACCGCAACTATGCCTCCCGGATGCTTAAGGACTGGAAGGAATGTAACTTGTATAGTTGTGTGACTGTAATTTGATCTCTATCTAGTCAGTCACTTCTGGGTATTACCCTCAGCACTACAAGAAATGAGAGCTTTTGGTGTGCATATACTAATTTACTTATTCTTTTTATCCATTTAATGTCCCTTTATTGACATCCTTTTGGCAGCGGAGATGATCAACATACCTAAGGCGAAAAAGAGTAGACAAAACGGTTCTTTCTGCCTAGCTAGAGTGTGAAAATCGTAGGACCGTAAAGTATAGGTTAAAAGGGCTTGTAATCAGCAAGCTGCGTACATAAGCTGAAATGAAAAGCAATGGCATCAATAGGCTTGATGCACAGAGACAAAAGCTATACTGATGATGAGCTATTTCGGAGATTGGATTTCTCGAACACCAGGAAAACTTTATAGTTGGGAACTACAAGGCAAGTGTATATAAAGTCATCCTTAGATACGCTATAGCGCAAAGGTTATTAATTTTTCAACTCTCTTGATATGTCATGTACAGTACCATAACTATTTATGTTTGTATAAAAAGTAAGAAATTAAGGATTGAGTGTAGAACGGCTATAGATAGATCTACATGTGATTTTTGAAATGCGAGAAATTGTCATTATCGTGTGGGAACAGGAAAGCAAAATATGAACTCAACTCCATAATCACACCACTTTGGTAATGTTTGTTTCGCGTTGAATGAGAACAATGGGATTATTATGTTGAGGTAACAATTAAGCTTGATAACTGATATAACTATTGTTTTGTTATGACAATCTTTGATGTTTTGTCTCTAGATTCTACAGAAAGTGGGAAATTATAAGACTACCAAATTAATTTTGGTGATATTCGTTGAATATCCTCATTGGTAGTATAACGTTTATGGTCCGAGGCATCTGTGCTACAAGAGATTGCATCTAGAGCTAAATCCGACGAGTAAAATGAAAAAAAACATGAAACAACACTCCTTTCTTAGATAATACACAAATAACAACTTACACCTAATAGAGGACATTTGGTGGGGACAAATACCAATGTCCTAATCTTCTCCTTAAATACCTTCTCCCCATAACCTCCACCAACCTTTTTCTCCCCATACAATCACGCATCCCTTTCCTGAAATCCTATATTCCAATCTCTAACCAGTATTTAGTACATGAATTGAGTTTCTCGACCAATTATTGATTATACTCGACTTAACATGATCCATCATGGTTCGTTATCCAAATATTGGCTCATGGATTGATAGGCACCCTCCCAAATAAAAGAAAATTTTCCAATTATTATTACCAACTGACGCTTAACTCAAATAGAATCAACAAGCCTATCTATGTTATTACTTGTATAGTTGCAAAATTATAGTAGGGAGTAGGGTTTTTTTAATCTGCTATACTTCTTCTTTATCTTTATTTTTAGGTGGAGCAATGGAGTATTGTGGAGAAGAATATAATCAAAATAAAAACGTGTTCTATATACACATATATACTATTCATTATTAAAACTTGTTTGTCCCCGTGATTTCTCTTGTCAGTAATATTACTTGGAGACTAAACAATTTTTCTTAATTAATTAAGCCACTTTGGACATTCTTTAGAATTGGGGTTATTTTAATTCTAAGCTATATATCACTCAAAGAGAGCATGGGAGTTCTCTAACACTCTATACAAGAGATATTAGAAAAGTACTATCTATGGCAATCCAACACGAACAATACCTTGATAATATTAACGATCGTTTAAACTCATTTTATGCGAAATGGACTAAGGTGAACATGCAAGGGTGTAGTGCTAAAGAGGTGCACATGGCATAGAAATGTTTTTATACACAATACTTGCATGATAACTCAGACTCCGTCATAAAGAGTCATAAAACTCTTATGGAATAGGGTACCATAGACTTGAATGGAGATAGATCTGCGAAAAAAAATGTATGAAAGATTTGGAAAAGGTGACAGTGACGTGGGAAACTCATTCCAGACACCTACTCAATTCCACAGGTCTTTTATCGGATCTCTCCAAAATCAATAATTGTATAAGCAAAAAGAAGGTTCATTTTAGAGAAAAAGGATAGAAACTTAAATGTGGCCATGCAGGCTACGAACTTTAAATATTATGACCTTTAACTTACACGAAAAATATCGCTGAAAAACATTAACAAAGAATTTCAAAATTGGGTGATAGTTTTTTGAAAAATACTCCCTATGTTTTACACATCAAAGAATTCAATTTGGATGATAGTTTGAAATACCCCCTATGTTTTACACCTAGGAACGATAACACTGCTTCTGAAGGGAATTCAAAGAAGTATACAGACGAACAATTTCATATTATCCAGGAGGAAAGTTTGAAAGAAAATTTTAAGGATGATGTAGCGGAGTCCACATGTTCTGGCCATTTCAAAAAATCTAATATTTCGCGTACAAGTGGATCTATTTTACAAGTGATGAAGGAACTGGTAAAGGTGGGACATACTATGGGTTATAATATGAAGGGATGCATAAAAAACATAAAAGAGATCATTGATTCTCAAGGAGTAGACGATGTTACCCGATGAATTTTTTATCATTAAACATTTAAGGCCTTGCCCAAAAGGCCAAAAAAGATTAGGTCAAGGAGTTATGTGTGAACAACAAGGTTAGTTTTTTTATCTTTATAGGAAACTAAAATGGAGAACATTGATCTTTTTAGTACCAAGAGGTGTTGGGGAAACTTTGCTTTTGACTATGTTCATAGTTCTTTCGTTGGTAACTCGGGTGGGATTCTCTGTGTTTAGGATCCTAAATCTTTTAACAAACTCAATACTACTGTTTCTGATTACTTTGTTATGGTCAGAGGTGATTGGGTACCTAATGGTACAAAACTTCTTATCATCTCGGTCTATGCCCCTCAAGATCTAAGCGAAAAGAAGATGTTGTAGGATTATCTATCTTATATGATGGCTCAATGGGAAGGTGAGGTGGTTGTTATGGGGGATTTTAACGAAGTTCATAAAAAAGATGAAAATTTTGGTTTGATTTTCAACATGTTATCAACATGCATGGAACAGATGCGTTCAACATGTTCATCTCTAATGTGGGTTTGGAGGAAGTGCCTTTAGGAGGTTGCACTTTTACTTGGTGTCACAAGTTTGCTTCAAAGATGAGTAAACTTGATCGTTTTCTTATTCCGATCATCCTCCGATCTTAATGAGTGAATCACACTATGATTATGGTCCTGTTCCATTTAGGTTTTTTCATTATTGGTTTGAAATGAAGGGTTTTGATAAGCTTGTTGAAGACTCTTGGAAAGAAGCTATTGTGGTAGAGTCAAATTCCATGACTAAAATGATGAACAAACTCAAATACTTGAAAGAAAAGATTCGTCTATGGAACAAAGGAAATATGGTGAGCCCAACAAACAGGAAAAGAACCTTAAAATTCGACCTTGCTGATTTGAACCTGATTATAGACAAAGGCGATGGTGATATAAAGGTTGTTAATAAAACAACTAATGTTGTTAGATCTCTCCAAGAATTAGAAAAACTTCAATCATTGGAAGTGGCTCAAAAAGTGATGATTAAGTGGGCAATTGAGGGTGATGAGAACTCCAAGTATTATCTTGGAATCCTCAATAAAAAAAGAAGTCAGTTAGC